>LBNU01024623.1:194393-222883 GCA_014162995.1 Artemisia annua | reverse complement strand
AATTACTTTGTTTCATCAATTTTAACAAAAATTGATGAACCAAAGTAATTGATGAACAAAATGTTCATTAGTTACATTGGTTCATCAATTTTTATGGTAACATTTTGATCATTGGTTACTTTGGTTCAGTTACTTTGGTTCATCAATTTCAATGTTCATGAATAAAAATTGATGAACCAAAGTAACTGATGAACAAAATGTTTTTTTTAAAAATGGGTTAATATGGTTTATCAGTTAAAAATAAATTAAATAAATAAATAAAAATAAAAATAAAAATAAAAACTTTTTGAATCTTACATTAATAAAATGACTAAAGGTGCATTGTTTTTGTTGTACAAAAATTTAGTGCATTTAACTCGATTTTAAGACAAAAATCTAAGCTAGACATTTCATCAAACACGTTATGTGCAACAAATATGAGTAAAACGTCATCTTTAACGTGTGACATCTTACTCATATGACATTGGATTTGAGTGATTCAAAAACTTTTGTAAAGAGTAAACCAAAATCTATAATTTTCATGTTTTAAGTTTTTCGCGATTCAAAATTTATGATGGTAAAACATATGTTCGAAATTGTCAAAAAAAATCAAGAAAATCAAGACCCATTTGATATGTAGGAAAAAAAGTTCGTAATATTCAACAAGATTTATCTGAAATTAAAGCGGATTAAATTTTAAAAATTATGGTGAAATCGGTTTTTTCTAAAAGTTTATCGTTTGAGAGATATGTGCGTTTGAAATTTGAGGTGGAAAAGCAAAAGATGGGTCAAAAGACCATTATAGCCCTGCCGAATTTATTGTATAATTTAGGGCGGGGGACACGTGTCACTCTATGAATGGCTTTCTACACTTTTTTAAATTTGCATCACTTTGCAAAAGATCCATCACCTTTACCATGAGTTAAGATAGCTAGCGATACTTTTCAAAATATGGTACATGGGCATTATGAGCATTGATCAAAAATTAAGGATTTCACTTTTTCACTTAACCCTTTTCTCTTTACTAGACGAGTACCCGTGCATAGCAACGATATTTTATTGCGGCAAATAGTTTTAGTGACAAAAAATAATAAAAGTTTGAGTATTTAGGGATTAAACATAATGTTTTGAAACCCTCGACCCAGGTGGTTCAACCGGTTGAACCGTTCCGATCGAAAAATGGGTCAATATAAACCGGGTCAACCCGACGGGTTGGGTCGAAAAAACGGGTCAAATTAAATCGGGTCAACCCGGTTTTCGATGCGTATTAATAGTTTCCTTTTGAAGTATTGCCATAATAGAGATTCAAAACGTTTTGTTAATATAAAGTTTCATTTACTATGATGTTTTAAGTTTTTTTATTACCTAGTATAAATTTTTCAACATTTCACATATTGACTTTTCTCTTTTCCGCATTGACCATTTTGCTTTTATATGTACTTATGTAGTACTAGCCTTAGGCCCGCCCCGATGGGGCGCTAGCATTAACTTAAATTGTTGAAAGTATACAATGTGTTACATGTATTGTATAAGTCGGAAATGCATAATATGGACCGGCATTAAAAAACCGAGTGAAGGTAAATATATTGAGTGTCCTATTCCTTACGATTAAAACATCAAACATTTTGGAAAAAGTTAAAAAAAATATAAAATATGTCAAAATACTTATCTTACACAAATGTACGAATTATTTTATTATTTTGTGCTTTTTTAAAAATATCACAAAGTCTCACAAGTATTTGGTTATTGTATTTGAAGAATATTTTTACTAACAGATACAAATTAAAAAGTTTACTAAATACAATATTGTCATATTAAAATATCACCTTGAATAATGATAGAAGGAAAAATTACATAATTTTGGACTCGAAGTCATTTATAAATTTAATAAAAATATAAAAGTTGTGTGCATCGCACGGGTCATGAGGCAGCCCGGGTTATACTTTATTTCAATTAATACATAAACCTAAGGTTACTATTACTCTGAGAATATATAACAATATTTTGTCTCAACATCATTCCAGAATCATGTATCAAGGCCTTTAAAAAATAAAAAGCCAAATTAATACCAAGAAATATTAGCTATTTACAATTCGTAATTCAAACACTATATTAATATTTGGGCTAAATGTTTGACTAATGATCATGGGCTATCATTTCATATTTAGACTAATGGAAGCGCGGGCCTAAAAACCACCATTAGATTTAGACTTTAACGGTTTACGCTGAACATTACCTAAAAGGATATTTTTTACAACCTATGTGCATCGCACGTGGTTGTGAATAGAAAAAAGTAAAGAAACACAACAAGAATATCTAAACTATAAACTCAACAAAATGGCAGAGTTTCAAACATGACGAAAATTAGTGTTGAACATTACATTATAAAACACTTCGATAGAGCCCTGTGCAACGCACGGTCTCAAATGACAAAATTTAACAAATAAACTAATTAAACATATCGTTTTAATAGCTACGCTTCTTATTCACGAACAACATCTTTATTAACAAGCCATAAGATATTAAGAAAATCATAATAACACGAAAATAAACAATGACGAGAATGACTGCCCAAGAATACATTATCAACAATTACATTCAGTCCCTGTGCATCGCACGGGTCTTCATTACTAGTAACTAAGAATGAAAGAAAAGTGACGTTAGCCAAATTGAGACATAAATAAGTGTTTGAAGAGGATTAAATAAGGAGTTGTTAAATGTCTAAAATACCCTTATTAATATGAGAAATCTTACACTTTTAACCCTTTTTATCTTTTTTTATCCAAATATACTTTTTATTTGATCCAACCTCAAATGATAAAAAGGATAAGAAGGCTTTTTAGCCATTGGATTATGAGATTAAAATGGGTATAAATGATATTAAATTAGTATATTAATGACATACTTGACAAATAAATACATATATTTGACACACTTGCGCATAACTTCTTTAAGTGACACATAATTGACGTATTATTGACACACACAAGGATATTTTAGCTAAAAATGTTGACACACTTGCATATAATTTCTTATAATTGATACACAATTATCACATTTTCAAAACGATATAATTACATACACTTTTTATCCTTTTTAACCAAACATACTTTTTATTTGATCCAAACTCATATAAGTTTAAATCAAATAAAAAGTGTTTTTAGATTTTTTTTTCTTTTTAAAAAAAGAAAAAGAAGAAAGAAAGAAAAAGAAAAAAAAGTTAAAAGTGTAAACTATATTATTTAATTAAAAGGGATATTCTAAACATTTAACGACTCATCTTCTAAGTGCTCATTCAAACCTCTTTAACATCTCATTATTTAGGGAAATTTACATGTATATCCTTCTTGAAAAGTTGATATTACATAAATATCCTTCTTAATTTTGTAATTACATCAACGTCCTTCTTAAACTTTTGTAATTACATCAATATCCTTCTCACACTTTTAGAAGAATATATATGTTCAAAAATCAATTAAATAATAATTATATTTTTTTGGATTATGAACTTTTATTTATCTTTTATATTGATAATGATCATATTATTCATACATATTTTTTGGTCTCGAACGACAAAAGAACGTGATGATGCAATTACAAAAGTTTGGATATATATATGAAAGAAATATTGCTCATATATATTTATTTGTTCATATGCATTTTTTACCTCGATTGAAGAGAGAACATGTTGATTTTTGTTTATATATATGTCAATTTAAATGTTTGAAAATGATATTGATGTAATTTTAAAAGTGTGAGAATGATATTGATGTAATTGAAAAAGTTGGGAAATGATATTAATGTAATTATAAAAGTTTATGAAGGATAATAACGTAATTAAAAAGTTGAGAAGGATATTAATGTAATATACACATTTAAAAGAATTTTACGTATCAACTTTTGCATACATGCGTATCATCAACTGATAACTAACATTATTTATCATTCAAACATTTATGTTTAAAATGTATTTTAGGTAATCAAAATTACTCAAATTTTAAGTAATTTAAGTTTAAAAAATGCATATATGTTATATGTACATTATAAGTAGCACATATCAATGGGTTTATAACAAGTATTAACGCTAACTTGTACTAAAGTTGCACTAAAATTATAATCTTTCCTTTAAGACATTTATCAACATGTTTTTGTGAAAATCACTTTATCACCCAAAACTGTCCATTAGTGCAACCATGCATCGAAGAAGAAGAAGAAGAAAAAAAAAAAAACAAAAAAAAAAGTCCCAGCGCCAAAAAAATCACACTATTCTAAAAATTTATTAAATCTATTAGTACTTGAACTTAACATCACCAAAGAAAACATAAAAAACAAATTTGTCAGATATGCACTNAATTTTAAAAATTTCTTTTTTTTTTTTTTTTTTTTTTGAACATAGATATGCACTCAATAAGCTAATAGTATAAAAGCACAATTGCTAATCTTCGCCCACGACGAAGATGAAATAAGAGTAAACTACACCGTTCGTCCTTGTGGTTTGCGTTGACCGACAAGTTTCATCCTTTGACCAAAAAAAGTGCACCATCCGTCCTTAAATGCGAAACGTTATGTATCGTTGGTCCTTTACTTTAACGGGTCACACTAACTCTCGTTATATGGTAACACGTGATAACCACGTGAGGGTATTTTAGTCTTTTTGCCCCCTCCTTTTGATTTCATCTTATTCATTCATATATCTTCATTTATCTTTCCATCATCACCCACCGGCCACCACCAATCAATGCATCTTCTTTTTTTCTTTCATCTTACATCTTCAATAACACAAAATGGAAACTCATAAATACCAAAACATTATCTGCATACCCACACAAACCTAACACCCATATTCAATGATCATTTGTTTTCTTAAATTGTCGAACCCATCTCAACAGTCATTGCATCATGTCAAATTAAATACAGGAAATTCAATGACAAATCAAATACACAATAATCGCTCTTAACCGGCTTCAAAAACTTATTTAAATTCACAACCAAATCAAGACCCAGAAACAATCAATTAAATCCTTGGTAAAGACGTTAATGGTGGAAATGGCAGTTCGGTTGATGAAAAGACAGACGGTTCAAGTTGACAACGGCGGCGGTCGTGGCTCAGATCTATGTACGTATGTGTGATTTCAAACATAAATGGGTCGAGTGATTGAGTAATTTGCCAATATTTGTGGGGCTATGTGATTTTGCATTGGAGTTGGGATAACTGAATGGGACTTGTGGAAGCTGGAAATATAAAAGATTCATACGAGGCCCATTTTTCTTATAATTTATAAATGAAAATATGAGACGGGGATCAGACACTACACTGTCCTACCTATTAATCTGTTGGGTCCTGTTAAATTTAGATTATTTATTTGGATTTGGGTGTTTGTTGGTAGAGCGAGATGAAAGATAAAAGAGAAGTGTTTATATGTTAGTTTTTGATTGAGGATATTTGTTTTTGTTATGATATTTTGATATGAAGATGTAAAGAATGGAAGAAGATGATAGTGGTGAAAGTGTGTTATTGATCTTGTTTTGTTAGAGTGAGAAGCAGAAAATGTTAGAGAGAGAAGAAAATGGGGTAAAGAAAATAGATTAAAGAAAGAAAAAGAATAAAAAAGGAAGTGGGTTGTTGATCTTGCTGTTTTATTTATTTAATCAGCTAGGAAGGGAAAAAGACACTTTTACCCTCATGTACAAGAAATATGGGGGATTTAACGGATAAATTTAACAGTCATTAAAGTGAAGGACCAACGATACATAACGTTTCGCATTTAAGGACGGATGGTGCACTTTTTTTGGTCAAAGGACGAAGTTTGTCGGTCAACGCAAACCAAAAGGACGAACGGTGTAGTTTACTCATGAAATAATGATGAAAAATCCACTTTTACCGTGCTCACCACTTGTTAGGTTTCGTTTTACTTTAAATTCAAAGTATATCTGACTATCTAACGTTGTTTTAATGAGAAAGTCAGACTCAATGAGCATCAGTACATGTGAAATCGGAACACAGAAAGAACCATGTCGACGATACTCAAGGGACTAAGTGAATGAACTATACAAATTTTGTTTTGGCCTAGTCCTTGATTTTTCATGTTTAATGGGTCCAACAGACTCACGGGTTGTTATTCCATATTTCTATTTGAATAAGCACATGAAATTGGAACATCCTAATTGATTTATTTATAGGCAATGACTTGTAGACACTGGCGGACTCAAGAGTAAATCTAAAGTAGTTTCTTTAGTCGGGAAGCCAAAATTAATGAGATAAAGGGTTGGGTCGTGATGACGTATGGTATGGATTCGGGTCATGCATCCATCCAATACACAAGCCCATCACGAATGGGCCATTATAATGATATTCACAGCCCACGGGGCCTGCGGATACAGAATTATGCTTAAAGCCCACCATGAGTGGCCAATACTTAGGCCCACGAAGGCCCAAGCCCGAACACGGGCACTTGCCCGGTATGCGATATCTTCTATTATTTTGATAGATATCGGATACCGAATATTGGGGAACACGAAACCAACTAGGGTTTCGTGTGTATAAATAGAGGTCTCCTTAGTCCTCTACAGGTACGATACTAAACCCTAATTCACAAGTCTTAAACCTAAACACGATTACTTACTCTCACGCCGGAGGATAATCGGGGGAAACAATCCCTCGATAAGCCTAACGGTGTTTGTCGTTTATCTTAGTGCGCAGGTCTCAAGCAATTCTACTCGAATTGGTACTCAAGCCAAGCCACGCCCAACTTTTGTATCAACAAGTGGCGCCATCCGTGGGACCATAACATTAAGAGCTTTCCGAAAAGACTAGAACACCAGAAACTAGCAACATGAGTCAGTTGTGAACTCAGCTTGAGCAACTGACAGCAAGGTCGCAGAACGACCAGAATCCCAGACAAACCACTGGAACAACCAGCGGACCTGGAGAGAGAGATCCAGAGACGATCACCCCGATCACAAGGGCATTCAACCGAATCCCCACCACAACTATCCCCACGAGGGAAACGCCACGCGATGCGTTCACTACTCCTGCTCAACCAGTGCCGGAGGCGAATCCGTTGGAGCCACCACCAGCGCCTGACCGACATCAGGAACCCAATCCAGGGACTAACGCATCTACATTGGAGGGGGTCATACCTAACCTGCCTCCAGGTGAGTTCGTGGCTAGGAACTTTGAATCCCTATCCGCATACATGCGAGAAGAGGCAAGAAGAAGGTCGAACCGAGACATTCGGGCTCGACTCAGCTTTGACTCAGAATTGGAAACATCCTCGCCACCCTCTCGAAGGAGGCCACGCACCCGCCGAACCCCGGTGTTCAACAGAATCGGAGAGCGGGTGGAAGATAGTGAGCCCGAGGATAGACAATATCTCTCGGGAAGCGAGACCAGTGGGCGCCGTCGTAGCGTCCATGATAGAATTGGTGATCGCAGAACCCGAGAAAGATCGAGGGAGCAGCGATACTCTCCAAGCGAGAATCCCTCAAGTTCAAACTCAAGCGATATTCGGCGCAGTCGCAGGAAAAGAAGGACCCCACCTTCTACTGACTCCGAAGACAATCGCCACAACAACCGTAAAAGAAGAGGCCCGTCTACAAGTGACTCCTCGGACAACGAGGAAAAAGAGACAGGCCACTGGAAATCAAGAAGAAGGCATCGCAGTCGTGGAGGCGAGGACATCTCTCGTCCCTGGCGCCGCGACAAGGTTGACGCGTTCACCAGACGCATCAGCGACTTCTCCGAGAACAAAAGGAGGCGTTTGCCCACTAATGTGAAAACATATGACGGAACGGGCGATCCTGATGATCACCTAAAGGTTTTCGAATCTGCAGCCGCCATCGAAAGCTGGCTACAACCTGTGTGGTGCCATATGTTCAATTCAACATTAGTAGGGAATGCACGCACCTGGTTTAGTAAGCTTCCACGGCGAAGCATTGATGGATATGAAACACTGCGGAAAGCATTCCGCTTAAATTTCACCCAGAGAAAAAAGTGCGCCAAAAACCCTGTTGATCTCGCCAGAATAAGACAACGCCAGGGTGAGTCCACAAGTGCTTTCATGGAACGCTTCAAGGACGAGTGCATACAGTTTAAAGCATGCCCGGAGATATTAAAGATCTCAGCTTTCATGAACGGGGTCAGCAACCCAGAGCTCATCAAGAAGCTCCACGACGGGGTACCAATGACCTTTGACGAAGTCATGAAACGCACTAGGTCCTTCATTCAGGGTGAAACCACTGCCGCGGACAGCAAAAAAGGCTACTCGTCTTATAAGCCACAAGACCAGCCTCGGAAACAACCCAATGACCAAGGCAATAGCCACAACAGGGGTTACCGTAGTGACAGGAATAAACGGGGTAATGATAAGTACACCCCGTTAACGAAAACTCCAGGAGAGATATTCGCGACGGAAGGCGCGAATTATCCAAAACCCCCAGCAATGCGCACCCCAGAAGACAAGCGCACTGGTAGTGGGTATTGTGACTACCATGGCCAAAAAGGCCATACCACCAACGAGTGCGTCCAACTACGCCAACTCATAGATAGGATGGTGAAGGAAGGAAGGTTGGATCACCTCGTTAAGAATATAAAGGAGGGAAAGGACAAAGTCAGAACCGAGGGTAAGAAAGACACCTCAAAGGATAAGCTAGGAACGATCTTCATGATACAATCATGGGACCGTAATACCAAGCAGAAGGTTACCCAACGTTTCTCACGAGGAAACAAAATCTCCTTTCCACCCCTGACTCCGGACAATGCAATCGCAGAGCCACTCATCATCGAGATACAAGCTGGAGGGCACGACATACACCGCATGTATGTTGATGGCGGGGCATCTGCGGATATCATGTACGAGCACTGCTTTAACAGGCTCCGGCCGGATATCAAACACCAGCTAAACCCAGCTACCATGTCACTAACCGGTTTCGCAGGTGAAAAGATATGGCCTATAGGGCAGATACGGTTGCCAGTCACCCTTGGTAGCGATGAGCACTCAACCACAGCCTAGGTGAATTTCATGGTGATTAGATCCCATTCGCCATATAATGGGATCATTGGAAGATTAGGAATATCTGCTCTACGCGCAGTGCCATCCACAGCGCACGGAATGATGAAGTTCCCGGTAGATGGTGGCATCGTCACACTCTACAACAATATCGCACCGACCGGAGAATGCAACGTGGTCACCAGCGATACGACATCCACTCCAGCACGGCAAACAACGAAAGTCCCAAACCTAAAAGTGGCAATTCACCCAGACTATCCTGAACAACAGGTTTCGTTGGGAGGATCATTGTCTGACAAAGGCAAAACTGCCGTGTGCGCACTCCTCCAGAGGAATTTAGATGTCTTTGCTTGGGAGCCCAAACACATGACAGGGAAATTAAACATCCGACAAGGGTATACTCCGGTACGACAGAAGAAGCGGGGCCAAGCCCCAGAGCTCGCAAAGGCAGTACTAGAAGAAGTACACAAACTGGTGAAAGCAGGAATCATGCGCGAAGTTTTCTACCACGACTGGCTCTCAAATCCAGTAATGGTGAAAAAAAGCGATGGTAGCTGGAGGATGTGTGTGGACTTCACGGACTTGAATAAAGCATGCCCACAGGACTGCTATCCACTTCCAGAAATAGATTGGAAAGTGGAATCATTATGTGGTTACCCCTTTAAATGCTTTATGGACGCATATAAAGGGTACCACCAGATTCAGATGGCAGAAGAAGACGAGGAAAAGACGGCTTTCCACACCAGCCAAGGCGTTTTCTGTTACACAAAAATGCCCTTTGGCCTTAAGAATGCGGGAGCCACTTACCAGCGCCTAGTAGACGCCGCATTCGAGAAGCAAGTTGGTCGCAACTTGGAAGTCTACGTGGACGACCTTGTCATCAAAAGCCACACTGAAGAAGAGATAGTGCGGGATATTGAGGAAACCTTCAGCACGCTGAGGAAGATCAACATGAAACTCAACCCTAAGAAATGCACCTTCGAGGCGACGGAGGGCATGTTCTTGGGTTACTTGATAGAACCAGATGGCATTAAAGCGTGTCCTGAAAAAACAGACGCAGTCATCCAACTCCCCTCACCGCGCACTTTGAAGGAAGCCCAATCCTTGAATGGAAAATTGGCTGGACTAAACACGTTTCTCTCGAAGTCAGCGGACAAGTCGCTTCCCCTTTTCAAAACACTCAAGAAGTGCATGAAAAAAGGAGACTTCCGCTGGACTGCAGAAGCGGAGGAAGCTTTCACGCAACTCAAACAGACGATAGCAGAACTCCCAAAACTAGTAGCACCCCAACCAGGAGAGGAACTGATTGTATATCTATCTGCAACTCAGGGCGCGATAAGCGCGGTATTGCTAACGGATAGGAACTCAATACAAACACCGGTGTACTTCGTCAGCAAGGCGCTTAACAAGACAGAGATCAATTACACCGCTATGGAGAAACTAGTGCTGGCACTAGTATTTGCGGCCAAAAGACTACGCAGGTACTTCCAGGCACACCCTATTGCCGTGATCACAGATCAGCCAATCAAGCAGGTAATATCCAAACCCGAAGCATCAGGATGACTGCGAAAGTGGAGTGTGCTATTGGGCGAGTATAATATCTCTTACAGACCGCGAACGGCGGTCAAAGGGCAGATACTCGCAAACTTTATTGTGAAAAAACCAGAAGAGGAGTCCACACCCCAAGAAACCAAAGTAGTACTGGAAGAACCATGGATCCTCTTCACGGACGGATCCTCGTGCACCGACGGGTCAGGCGCGGGTCTCATCCTCACTAACCCTGAGGGGATGGAATTTACTTACGCACTGCGTTTTGAATTCATGGCCACGAACAACGAGGCAGAATATGAAGCCCTAATAGCTGGACTACGCATTGCAAACCGAATGGGTGTACGCAACCTAGATGCAAACGTAGATTCACGATTAGTGGCCAACCATGTGTTAGGCGAATACGTGGCCAATGTAACATCTGGTAATNACTTTGACTAAAGAGTACTTGTACTCTAAACGGTTTGTAAATCGAATGATATGTTTTGGTCACATTTCAAACGTCCCGAGTTGTGGTCGTTTACTATAAATGTGCCTGGTTTCTATTTTCGTAATACCCCCAGCACGATAGCTGCCATATTTGAGTTGGGGTGTTACAGCCAAGGAGGAAAATATGATCAAATATCTCGCCAAGGCCAAATCATTAATCCAAAACTTTGACAGATTCATAATCAAACAGGTTCCTCGCGGAGAAAACAAGAAAGCAGATGCACTAAGCAAGATAGCATCCACTAGCTTCGCACATCTGTCAAAACAAGTCTTGGTTGAGATCCTAAAGGATAAGTCCATCTCAGAGATGGAAGTATCAACGGTGATAGAGGAAGCCGAGCCAACGTGGATGACCCCCATCATAGAGTTCATAAGCAAAGGGAATCTCCCACAAGACCAAAATGAAGCCCGCAGGATAAGACGCGCGGCGCAAAGGTTTGAACTCAGAGATGGTGTACTATACCGGAGATCCTTCCTCCAGCCATGGCTACGGTGTGTAGGCCCACTCCAAGCAAATTACGTGCTTTGGGAGATACACGAGGGATCATGCAGCATGCATTCTGGACCACGGTCTGTGGTCGCGCGGGCACTCCGATCAGGATACTACTGGCCAACGATGCACCACGATGCACGGGAGCTGATTAAAAAGTGCCACGACTGCCAGGTCCATAGACCAATCCCGCGGCGTCCACAACATGAACTCTCTCCAATCAATGCGCCATGGCCATACTACAAGTGGGGCATCGACATCGCTGGACCTTTCCCCGCCGCAGCAGGGGGGTTAAAGTTTCTTATAATAGCTGTTGATTATTTCACAAAGTGGATTGAAGCAAAAGCCGTAGCCACAATCACTGGTAACCAAGTCAAAAGATTCGTATGGGACAACATCGTGTGCCGATTTGGGTTACCAGGAGAAATCATCTCAGATAACGGAAAACAATTCCGGGATAATCCATTCAAAGATTGGTGCGAACAACTAAACATCCAGCAGCACTTTGCGTCCGTAACCCATCCCCAAACAAATGGCTTAGTTGAGAGGGCCAACCGCAGTCTAGGGGAAGGAATGAAAGCACGCCTAGACAAACACAAGGGGCGATGGGTGGATGAGCTTTCACATGTCCTATGGGCGCACCGTACAACCATCAAGGTTATTAATGGAGATACCCCCTTCTCACTTGTCTACGGAACCAAAGCCGTAATACCAGTTGAGATTGGGATGCCAACCATCCGCACAGCGGAAGTTAACGTCGCAAAAAACGACGAGGATCGAAGAGTAGACCTGGACCTATTAGAGGAAAGGCGTGAGCGCGCAGCAATACGCGAGGAAAAGTCCAAGTCAAAGATGAAGGGGTACTACGATACTAGAGTCCGTCATGTTTCATTCCGGCCAGGTGACTTCGTATACAGAGCAAACGATTCAAGCCGAGCAGAAGACACGGGGAAACTAGGACCAAAATGGGAAGGCCCCTACGAAGTCATTGAAGCACTTGGAAAAGGCGCGTACAGGCTGCGCGACACAAACGGCCAAGAGCTACAACGAACATGGAATGTTGGGAATCTCAAGAGATTCTACCTCTAGATAAGGCTACGGCCCACCACGCGGACAAACATGCGTTTTAGGACACGCCCAATAAGGATCCGCGAGTTTCTTTTTACTGTATTTCCCTTTTTCATACAAGTATGATTGTGTTTTTATTTTCCAAAAACTTGCAAGTATTAATAAAACATACCATGGTTTCTAGCTAACTCCATGGCACATTTTTTGTTCATTAATTACATATTATTGATTCATATATTAATATCCATGATGGTATTGCCCACGCGGCGTGCATGCACTTATTAAATACCCACGATGGTAATAGGATGAGTAAACCTACTAAAGGACTCGTTGAGTAAGAGGGTTGCAAACCCATCAACAGCGGATCACGAATCCTTGTTAAACACCTTATATCTGAGACGTCAGAGTAAGTTCATTGCGCACCCCACGACGGATGCGCAATAACGCATACAATGCATGTTTAGCAAACAAAAAGAGTTAAGACAATTGACGCTTACTTTTCAAATGGTAAAAAACAGTACGCTGGAACCATTATTTATCTACGTACAGAACTTACATACAAGATTATGTTTTTTCTAAGTATAACAAACCTCCGTATACAACTACGATTGCTTCTAGACTCGTACATAATTATGATTCTTTTGCCACGCGCATATAGCAAGTTCTTATGCCTATATATATGTGAATACGTGGATATTTTCAACTAAAAGATATCAAATCGGCATCACAAATACTTAGTCAACCAAAAATATATATTTATGACCACAAGTCAAAATGTACAAAAAGTGTTAACAAAACACTAAACATAAATACAAAAGCTAGATGCTCTTGACGCGCCTCAGCCCAGAGTCACTGCTTCCATCTGCAGAAGGCACGGCCTCACTGAGCCTAGTCAGCAGCTCGGCATCAGTAAGTGACACCGTTGCCACGGACACTGGTACTCCGTCGGACCGTGACTGATGAGCAGCGCCAATGCCGCACATAACAGNTTTACTTTTCCGCTGCAACTTTGACTAAAGAGTACTTGTACTCTAAACGGTTTGTAAATCGAATGATATGTTTTGGTCACATTTCAAACGTCCCGAGTTGTGGTCGTTTACTATAAATGTGCCTGGTTTCTATTTTCGTAATACCCCCAGCACGATAGCTGCCATATTTGAGTTGGGGTGTTACAGCCAAGGAGGAAAATATGATCAAATATCTCGCCAAGGCCAAATCATTAATCCAAAACTTTGACAGATTCATAATCAAACAGGTTCCTCGCGGAGAAAACAAGAAAGCAGATGCACTAAGCAAGATAGCATCCACTAGCTTCGCACATCTGTCAAAACAAGTCTTGGTTGAGATCCTAAAGGATAAGTCCATCTCAGAGATGGAAGTATCAACGGTGATAGAGGAAGCCGAGCCAACGTGGATGACCCCCATCATAGAGTTCATAAGCAAAGGGAATCTCCCACAAGACCAAAATGAAGCCCGCAGGATAAGACGCGCGGCGCAAAGGTTTGAACTCAGAGATGGTGTACTATACCGGAGATCCTTCCTCCAGCCATGGCTACGGTGTGTAGGCCCACTCCAAGCAAATTACGTGCTTTGGGAGATACACGAGGGATCATGCAGCATGCATTCTGGACCACGGTCTGTGGTCGCGCGGGCACTCCGATCAGGATACTACTGGCCAACGATGCACCACGATGCACGGGAGCTGATTAAAAAGTTCCACGACTGCCAGGTCCATAGACCAATCCCGCGGCGTCCACAACATGAACTCTCTTCAATCAATGCGCCATGGCCATTCTACAAGTGGGGCATCGACATCGCTGGACCTTTCCCTGCCGCAGCAGGGGGTTAAAGTTTCTTATAGTAGCTGTTGATTATTTCACAAAGTGGATTGAAGCAAAAGCCGTAGCCACAATCACTGGTAACCAAGTCAAAAGATTCGTATGGGACAACATCGTGTGCCGATTTGGGTTACCAGGAGAAATCATCTCGGATAACGGAAAACAATTCCGGGATAATCCATTCAAAGATTGGTGCGAACAACTAAACATCCAGCAGCACTTTGCGTCCGTAACCCATCCCCAAACAAATGGCTTAGTTGAGAGGGCCAACCGCAGTCTAGGGGAAGGAATGAAAGCACGCCTAGACAAACACAAGGGGCAATGGGTGGATGAGCTTTCACATGTCCTATGGGCGCACCGTACAACCATCAAGGTTAGTAATGGAGATACCCCCTTCTCAATTGTCTACGGAAGTTAACGTCGCAAAAAACGACGAGGATCGAAGAGTAGACCTGGACCTATTAGAGGAAAGGCGTGAGCGCGCAGCAATATGCGAGGAAAAGTCCAAGTCAAAGATGAAGGGGTACTACGATACTAGAGTCCGTCATGTTTCATTCCGGCCAGGTGACTTCGTATACAAAGCAAACGATTCAAGCCGAGCAGAAGACACGGGGAAACTAGGACCAAAATGGGAAGGCCCCTACGAAGTCATTGAAGCACTTGGAAAAGGCGCGTACAGGTTGCGCGACACAAACGGCCAAGAGCTACAACGAACATGGAATGTTGGGAATCTCAAGAGATTCTACCTCTAGATAAGGCTACGGCCCACCACGCGGACAAACATGCGTTTTAGGACACGCCCAATAAGGATCCGCGAGTTTCTTTTTACTGTATTTCCTTTTTCATACAAGTATGATTGTGTTTTTATTTTCCAAAAACTTGCAAGTATTAATAAAACATACCATGGTTTCTAGCTAACTCCATGGCACATTTTTTGTTCATTAATTACATATTATTGATTCATATATTAATATCCATGATGGTATTGCCCACGCGGCGTGCATGCACTTATTAAATACCCACGATGGTAATAGGATGAGTAAACCTACTAAAGGACTCGTTGAGTAAGAGGGTTGCAAACCCATCAACAGCGGATCACGAATCCTTGTTAAACACCTTATATCTGAGACGTCAGAGTAAGTTCATTGCGCACCCCACGACGGATGCGCAATAACGCATACAATGCATGTTTAGCAAACAAAAAGAGTTAAGACAATTGACGCTTACTTTTCAAATGGTAAAAAACAGTACGCTGGAACCATTATTTATCTACGTACAGAACTTACATACAAGATTATGTTTTTTCTAAGTATAACAAACCTCCGTATACAACTACGATTGCTTCTAGACTCGTACATAATTATGATTCTTTTGCCACGCGCATATAGCAAGTTCTTATGCCTATATATATGTGAATACGTGGATATTTTCAACTAAAAGATATCAAATCGGCATCACAAATACTTAGTCAACCAAAAATATATATTTATGACCACAAGTCAAAATGTATAAAAAGTGTTAACAAAACACTAAACATAAATACAAAAGCTAGATGCTCTTGACGCGCCTCAGCCCAGAGTCACTGCTTCCATCTGCAGAAGGCACGGCCTCACTGAGCCTAGTCAGCAGCTCGGCATCAGTAAGTGACACCGTTGCCACGGACACTGGTACTCCGTCGGACCGTGACTGATGAGCAGCGCCAATGCCGCACATAACAGCCTTCCCCTTAATGCCCTTCTTCTTGGCAAGCCTAGCAGCATAGGCGTCCAACACTTCCTGTAGGGGCACCTCCTTTTCTAAGAGAAAAGGGTTCAGACGGTCGCGAGGCTGCGCAAAAACAGGGATATGTAGCTGCGACACGTCGGGCTTCAAATAGAAGTCCGCCGTATCCTTAGCACCCTCGGCAGAATGCCTCGCCAGAGTAAGCTCCTTCATGATCACGCTGATCGGCAGATCCTGATCGCGCTCCAGCAAGGAGATCATTGGGAGCTCCAAAACCTTGAGGTCGCCCATCGCAGCCATGAGCTGCCCATACGAGTCCCTCTCGTACCCGGGAACCTCGACAAGGGGCTTCTTCAGCAGGTCTGCTTTGGCAAGTTCCTCCATAGCCAGCGACTTGCCACGCTGCTTGGCGCAGTCGATAACCTTGCTAAATTTCCCAACGACCTCCGCATCCTCCATGGCCCCAAGCGCGGCCAGGCGCAACCCATGGCTAATCAGCCACCTGCATCAAAAAGACTATACTTAGTCTATGCATCAAGCAAACACATTGGCAAAATATATACAAGGAAGGAATAAATACATGCGCTCAGCGATCATCTGCATCAACTGAGGATATAACTCCTCTTCATACTCAATGGTCATCCGGCGCAACTTCTCCTCGTGCTCGCGCAGCTGCGCCTGCACGGCCTCACGCAGGACTTCTAGCTGCTCAAAGTGGTGGACCTTCCATTGGTCCATGTATCCCCGGATCCACTTGCAGCTGGCCTGGTGGTTCTCCAACAGAGAGCGCTCCCTCTCTACTTGGAGAAGTAACGAAACCTTCTCCCCGGACAGCCTCTCAGCGCGAGCCTTCGATGACTCCGCTTCAGCACGTGCCTCCGCCAGTTGCGCCTGCAGACGTGCTATCTCAGCATCCTTCTGCACGGCGGAGCCAGTCTCCTCAGCATAACTGGTCTGCAGCTGCACAGCCAGTGATCCTAGCTCTCCGATGAGCTGAGTAACAGACCCAGGCGGCCTAGACACTCCTTCCCCTGCCTTCTTGTGCGGCGATGCGCCCACAAAAGGGGACTCCGTCTCCCTCATAGCAACCCTGCGTCCAACAAAAACAGCAGCAAAGAGGAAAAAGAGTTAGCATATCAAAAAAGACAAGTTATGGACTCATATAAGTTAGGGAACTTACGCGTAGGCAGAGGGGTAAACAACTTCCTTCTCCGGAAGGGCCATGGACGCCTCCTCGTCCTCAGCAGAATCCTCCTCGCCAATCATACGGCGCTTCCTGGAGGAACCCTCACCATCATCACCCGAAGCCATTCTCTTCCTCCCCGTACTCGGCTCCGGTTTCTCCACCTCATACATCTGCACGCTGCTAGATGAGTCAGCGTGCGAGGAAGTAGGCTCCTGCATGGGCTCCTCATTCGGAGCGACTTGCTGCTCCGGCACAGCCTCCTCGGGTACGACCTCCTCGGCCACGGGGCCAGAATCCTCGGCCTCCTCCACCGCGAGGTCTATTGTACGCCCCGCCGCGGCTTGGATCACAGGCTCTTCTCCCTCAGCCAGCTGGCGGTGCCCAATCTCTAAGTCCAGTGGCTTCTCCACGCGTACCACCTGAAACAAATCCATCTCTGCACACAAAGGAAACCACAGAAAACAATATAAGTCATACAATGACGCAAAATAACAAACACTTACACTACGCAGAGAAGGAATCGGAAGATGAGCACCCACCCTGGCCAGCAGCATCCAAAAAGATCGGTACCTCCGACTCCGGTAAGAAGAAGTTCCGGCTGATGCCCATATGCACCAGGAACTCTTCTGGATACGCAGCAATGGCAATACGATTCGTATTGATAGTCTGCGCATCCGCGGCGCTGTATGACCCAGGGACTGGGCGCTCATCCCTACGCAGGGAGCCTTGAGTGTGGAACTCAAAGTCAAACGGGTACACGCTACGGTCAACCCATAAGAAATACTCCCTCCAGTTCCTAAGGGAGTCCAACGGCTCCGTATAACATTGGAGCGGACCTGCTCGCTTCGCAAACGAGATCCACCCGTTCGACCATGTTCGGTGGTAGAAGGCGCGGAACAGGTTTACGGTTGGATTAATTGCCAAAAGACGGCAATTAATCTCAAAATTAGTTATTTTAGCCGCACCTATACAGTGCAGCTGGGAGATATGTACCTCGTAATACGATAGTACATCGCAGAGAAACCGTGAAAGGGGTATGCGTTGATTCGCGAACTCGAAAAAACGCGCATACACCCCTACCTTCCCTACGGGGAAGTCAACTATGGATGCGTTGGGATCCGGTAATACCCGGTGCACCCCCTCTGGGATATAGAAGTCTGAATAAAAATCCAGGAAATCGGCCTCCGTGAACATACACGTGACATCTCTTAATTGAAGGACCATTTTTTGAATTTAAAAAGCGCACGCGCAGTGATTACCTATGAAACAGTTTTTGCAAATAAGGGGAGAGGAGAGGATTTGTGTGTGTGTGAATATTTTTTAACTGTGATTAACACAGTGAAAATGAAGCGCCCTTATATACTTTTTCCACTCACCATAGATAGCTGCCACGTGGATCCCACTACCTTGTATCGTGTGGACGAGAGTTGAAACGTACGGGACACGTGGATAGCCTCTCCACTTCCCGAGGTACGTGATTTGCTCTTTTGCAGTCCAGGTGCATGGCACGTGTATCCTGGGCGGTAAAAATACGAATTCTTCCCGCCCACGAGCCAAGTCCGTTTGCGACATGATTTGAGTCTAGCGTGCGTAGGTATTACCCACGCACACTAGACTGGGGGGACATGATGACGTATGGTATGGATTCGGGTCATGCATCCATCCAATACATAAGCCCATCACAAATGGGCCATTATAATGATATTCACAGCCCACGGGGCCTGCGGATACAAAATTATGCTTAAAGCCCACCATGAGTGGCCAATACTTAGGCCCACGAAGGCCCAAGCCCGAACACGGGCACTTGCCCGGTATGCGATATCTTCTGTTATTTTGATAGATATCGGATACCGAATATTGGGGAACACGAAACCAACTAGGGTTTCGTGTGTATAAATAGAGGTCTCCTTAGTCCTCTACATGTACGATACTAAACCCTAATTCACAAGTCTTAAACCTAAACACGATTACTTACTCTCACGCCGGAGGATAATCGGGGGAAACAATCCCTCGATAAGCCTAACGGTGTTTGTCGTTTTTTTTAGTGCGCAGGTCTCAAGCAATTCTACTCGAATTGGTACTCAAGCCAAGCCACGCCCAACTTTTGTATCAACAGGTCGGATTCAAATGTAAAATTGCATCATTAACACGGAACAATTTATTTATACATAAATTATTGTTATAGGAATTGAATATTTTAAGATTTTATAGCTTGAAGCTTCATGATATCATACGTAGTTTTCGGCTCGTGACTCGATTCATGACTCATAATACTAAATATTTACTTATTGCTTGACTCCAATTCCTTTAGCAAATGAACAAAGTTGAAGTTTTTTAGCATCTATACCAGATGGGTATACGTAACTAAACATAAAAACTTAAAAACAAGTGAAATGTCCATTTCATTACCCAAAGCATTAAAGCATTATATCTAAATGCTTAATACGTAACTACCCAATACAAGATGATAGTTTTCAAAAAAATAATAATAAAAATAAATAAAAGAATAATAAAATAAAAATCTACACCAGATGGGTAATACCTACTAGACACAAACACTAAGAAACAAATGAAGTGTCCGTTTCTCTACCCAATGCATTAAAGCATTATATCCAATAGTAGACACATTCACTTCTTCCCGCATTTAAGCTTCCCTCATAAGTTTAGCTAATTTTTAGTTATTTCCTTGTTTAGTTCATAACTCAAACTGTGTCTTTGAATTCAAGAGTTGCCAATTGTGTGATGTAAATTAATTACAATATATTCCTTTTCAACATGGCTTTTAGTTTACACGCATGGCTTTTATACTTTCCTACTCAGTTTACACGCATGGCTTTTATAGTTTCAATTTTTTCAAAGTTTTCAACTTTTTAACAATTGACCATTTTTCAACAATTGACCATTTACCCTTTACCGAG
This sequence comes from Artemisia annua, assembly GCA_014162995.1. Classification (NCBI taxonomy): domain Eukaryota; kingdom Viridiplantae; phylum Streptophyta; class Magnoliopsida; order Asterales; family Asteraceae; genus Artemisia; species Artemisia annua. Next base: position 202,637 of record LBNU01024623.1, on the reverse strand, counting down.
TTACGATCCTTTGAAAAGGGGAAAAAAATTAAAAATTCTAGAAAGCCAATAAACTAGTGTCACGTGTCTCCTACCAATTATCTCCTTTTTTCCTTTAATATTTTTAGTTAAAGGATATTTTGGTCTTTGACTCATTTTTTTAATTCCACCTCAAATTTCAAATGCAAATAACTTTCAAACGACAAACTTTTATAAAAAAAAACCGATTTCACCACAATTTTAAAAATTTAATTCTTTTTAATTTGGTATAAATCTTGTTAATTGTTTCGAAACCATTTTTTTACATATTTATGGAGTAATGATTTTCTTGATGTTTTTGCTACTTTCGACCCTATTTTTTACCTTAAAAATTGCCGAATCATAAAATACTTCAAATACAAAAGTTTTATATTTTGGTTCACTCTTTACCCAGAATTTTGAATCACTCAATTTCGGTATGATATGAGTGAAATATCGCACGTTAAAGATGACATTTTAGTCATATTTGTTGCACACAAAGTGTTTGATGAAATTTCTAGCTTAGATTATTAGTGTTAAAATTGCGTTAAATGCATTACTTTTTGTACCACAACGCATCATTAATCATTTTATTAAGGCAAGATTCAAAAAGTGATGGTTTTTAATCATTATTTTTTTAAACAAACTGATGAACATATTATAACATAATAGCTAAAAGTTAATAACTGATGAACCAAAAACAACTAATGTTCATCTACTAAAAAAAACATAAACTAACTAATGAACCTATAACCTATGATAACACAAATAAACTAACTGATGAACATATAATAAAAATTGATGAACTAAAGTAACTGATGAACCAAAGTAATTAATTAACATTTTGTTCATCAGTTACTTTGGTTCATCAATTTTTATGATAACAGTTTGTTCATCGATTACTTTGTTTCATCAATTTTAACAAAAATTGATGAACCAAAGTAATTGATGAACAAAATGTTCATTAGTTACATTGGTTCATCAATTTTTATGGTAACATTTTGATCATTGGTTACTTTGGTTCATCAATTTCAATGTTCATGAATAAAAATTGATGAACCAAAGTAACTGATGAACAAAATGTCTTTTTTAAAAATGGGTTAATATGGTTTATCAGTTAAAAATAAATTAAATAAATAAATAAAAATAAAAATAAAAATAAAAATAAAAATAAAAACTTTTTGAATCTTACATTAATAAAATGACTAAAGGTGCATTGTTTTTGTTGTACAAAAATTTAGTGCATTTAACTCGATTTTAAGACAAAAATCTAAGCTAGACATTTCATCAAACACGTTATGTGCAACAAATATGAGTAAAACGTCATCTTTAACGTGTGACATCTTACTCATATGACATTAGATTTGAGTGATTCAAAAACTTTTGTAAAGAGTAAACCAAAATCTATAATTTTCATGTTTTAAGTTTTTCGCGATTCAAAATTTATGATGGTAAAACATATGTTCGAAATTGTCAAAAAAAATCAAGAAAATCAAGACCCATTTGATATGTAAAAAAAAAAGTTCGTAATATTCAACAAGATTTATCTGAAATTAAAGCGGATTAAATTTTTAAAATTATGGTGAAATCGGTTTTTTCTAAAAGTTTATCGTTTGAGAGATATGTGCGTTTGAAATTTGAGGTGGAAAAGCAAAAGATGGGTCAAAAGACCATTATAGCCCTGCCGAATTTATTGTATAATTTAGGGCGGGGGACACGTGTCACTCTATGAATGGCTTTCTACACTTTTTTAAATTTGCATCACTTTGCAAAAGATCCATCACCTTTACCATGAGTTAAGATAGCTAGCGATACTTTTCAAAATATGGTACATGGGCATTATGAGCATTGATCAAAAATTAAGGATTTCACTTTTTCACTTGACCCTTTTCTCTTTACTAGACGAGTACCCGTGCATAGCAACGATATTTTATTGCGGCAAATAGTTTTAGTGACCAAAAATAATAAAAGTTTGAGTATTTAGGGATTAAACATAATGTTTTGAAACCCTCGACCCAGGTGGTTCAACCGGTTGAACCGTTCCGATCGAAAAATGGGTCAATATAAACCGGGTCAACCCGACGGGTTGGGTCGAAAAAACGGGTCAAATTAAATCGGGTCAACCCGGTTTTCGATGCGTATTAATAGTTTCCTTTTGAAGTATTGCCATAATAGAGATTCAAAACGTTTTGTTAATATAAAGTTTCATTTACTATGATGTTTTAAGTTTTTTTTATTACCTATTATAAATTTTTCAACATTTCACATATTGACTTTTCTCTTTTCCGCATTGACCATTTTGCTTTTATATGTACTTATGTAGTACTAGCCTTAGGCCCGCCCCGATGGGGCGCTAGCATTAACTTAAATTGTTGAAAGTATACAATGTGTTACATGTATTGTATAAGTCGGAAATGCATAATATGGACCGGCATTAAAAAACCGAGTGAAGGTAAATATATTGAGTGTACTATTCCTTACGATTAAAAGATCAAACATTTTGGAAAAAGTTAAAAAAAATACAACTAAAGTGTGTGAAGTACTTCTTTATACACAACGTTTGTTGTGTAATTGCAATATTTTCCGTCTGTATCACAACATAATACTTTTAGACCTTTCTTGCTTTTAACTCTTGATACAACCACATGTAATTGTCCGTCAGAAAAGACCGGACGTTCCAGGTAAAGACCGACCTTGGATAATGTTTGCCCCTGACTTTTATTAATTGTCATAGCAAAACAAATAGAAATTGGGAATTGTCTTCTGTTAAGCTGAAAAGGCATCTTCTTATCAGACGGGCTAATGTTCATGCAAGGAATAGCGACAACCGTACCTAATTGACCTCCGGCTATGATTTTTGCCTCAATATTATTGATCCCCATCCTAACAATTTGTAACCTTGTACCATTACATAGACCACCTCTTTGGTCTATGTTGCGGATACACATTATCGGAGCGCCTACCTTTAGAACTAACTTATGATGTGGAATGTCAGACATCCTTATTGTGTTTAACAATTCTGTGGTATACATCGACTCATCGTAGTTAAAATCTACGTCTATATCCGACACAGAATCTGAACTATAACAAACCTTCTCCCTGCCAGATAGTTTGGACATCATCCGTTCGTTTACTTTGTCCACCTGTTCGTGAGTGGGTGCAAGAATAGTTCTATCCTGGAAATATGTCAGATACCACAAATTTTCCTCCCAATTACCATAAGTTTCCTTTATAATAGCATCAACATGATCGTCAGAGTTAGGTATTAGCAGAGCTGCATAGATTAGTAGTTTATATATATATATATATATATATATATATATATATATATATATATATATATATATATATATATATATATATATATATATATATATATATATATATATATATATTGTATATTTAAGTCCATATAATTTACTTAAAATTTTACAACTATAGTTTAATTAATTACCCTTTCATTTTTTAAAGTTTTTTCTTACAGATTTATCATATATGTTTTTATACATGTTTATTTTAATGAATGAAATTTGGATAAGTTTTACTAAATTGAAGTTAACTTGACTTTTATTGGCCGATAAGAATGATCAATTTTACCACGAGTAGTGATTGACATGCCTAATTTTATGCCTAACAAACATCACCATACACTTGGCAAGATCAATGGTAAGTTTGAGGAGAGAGAAATTATGGAATCCATGTGTCAAATAATGAATGGATTAGGCACAAAAGTAGACACATGAGTTAGACATCTAAATCATTTTCCATTTACCACGTAAGCAGAATAAAACACTCTTATTGGTCCAATCGAGTTTTTAACTTTATTTTCAACTTTTTAAAAACCTCTTATTATTTAACGGATAAATAAAAGGTTTGAAAAATAATAAAGTGATGAAAAGGGTATGGAATTAAGTAGTATATAACTATAAAAGATGTTTACTTTATTTACTTTACGCACTCATGTATAAAAAATGTTTTTATTAATCAATAATCCACGAAAGGTTCATGGAATTCACGCAACAAATTGCTCATTAAAAATAGTACGTAATAAATTTTCATTTGTATATATAAATAAATCTAGACATACACATAATGCAACCATCCATTTGTATTCCTGTAACCACCAGCCATTGTACTCCATCGTAAACTGCCATGGGCACCGTTGCTCGTCCCCTCTTACTTCTTTTCTTCATCGTCATCTCTGGTACGTTTTATCATGCTTTAGATTTTTAAGTTCACTTATATATATATATATATATATGGTTTTGAAACCATCTTGAAAATAGTTATTTGCTTCAAACATATTCACGCGTACATTTAGTTTTTCTTGAAAGCCTGCATTTTGTGTTTCTTGCTTGGTTAAAGCGATTATATATGTGATATGATCTTAAAAGTTTTAAAGTGTATTTTGGATATGTTTTGATGTTTTTATGAATTTTGGTTTTGTGTTTTGCTGATTCTGATAAATAACTTATTCTTAAAATTCTGTGCAAAGTTATTACTAATTTTTTTTAACAACCTTATAGGGTAATCATAAGTGTTTTGAATGTTTGAAAGTGCTTGAAGGTGAGATTGATACATAGATAATGTTGTGTTTTCCTAAATTTGGATTTATGTAACTAAAGATTTTTCGATGTAAACTAAAAAGAAACCTCTAAATAATGTGATACCCAGAACTTGTTGCACTAGTTTAGCACTCATAATACAAATCAAATAATGCGATACCTTTATTCCGCTTATTTTCTTGTTTTATAATCTGTGGGATCATATTGTTCTTTATTTTGAAGGTGGTATGTTAGGAATTGCAAAAGGACAAGCACCCGGGCAGGTACGTACAAAAACTAGTCACACAGATCACATTTCATTTTATTAGAAAGAATCCATTAAAGTATTGTGAAAACAAACTTTTTTGTCATTATCTATTTTTGACAAATTAATCGACATTTTAGGGAGCTTGGTGTGTTGCAAAACCTTCTGCTTCAGAGATAGAACTAAGAAACAACATGAATTATGCGTGCTCGTTTGTGAACTGCAACCTGATTCAATCAGGAGGAGCTTGTTATGAACCACAAACGCTTATTAGCCATGCTTCGGTAGCAATGAACCTTTACTACCAAAAACAAGGACAAAACTATTGGAACTGCGACTACAAGAAGTCTGGAATCATTTCTGTTACTGACCCAAGTATGATAATAGTCTTACCTTTATACTTGTCATCCCCATTTTGATGATTTGATATATAATTATGTTGCTTTTGCAGGCTATGGTGATTGCAAGTACGAATCCACAAATTAGAGATTTGGGAGCGTTCGTGTTTTGCTTTATGTAGTTGATGATTAATGATGAATCCATTTTATGTTTCTCCCTTGTGAAGAATTATTTATATTTCATCAATATATTTCATAAGGCCATAAGGGTACAAGTTGCAACAATATTTCTGCCAATTATGTGTATACAAACCATACCATCATAACATCAATCAAAAATTCATGGTATATTCACAATTCATGGCCTAGTAGTTGTCAAGGCCTGGTTCCCCAAGACTTGAAAATGGGTCATTTGGCCCTTAAAGTTCTGGACTTATGGTCTAAATAGTTGTTGATATATTAAGTTGGTGAACAAAGTACCTAGGACTGTATTTAGCAAGTAGAAGGGAATAAAGATCACGCCTTTAGACAGAATAAATGTTACGATATTACAACCACACGGCTCAACAAGACCTATGACTAGGACCAAGGTCTCAAGCCACACAGCTCAACAAGACCTATGACTAGGACCAAGGTCTCAAGCCTAGGCAAGGACCGGTTACAAGTATGCATAACTCTCATCTTGCGATAACTACATTTCAGAATGAAGTGCTGATCTATCGTGTAGCACCAAAATTTTAGGAGCTAAGAATCAAGGGATTTTATGCATTTGCGACGTAAAACAAACTCTACAAAGAGTGTATGTAGATCTTTCCAATTAGTATAAAAGAACAAATAACAATACATATCCACATAAAGCAATATATATGCATCAGTTGAAGCAGCTAGCAAGCAACCCTTATTATATCCATACAGCACAAACTTATCAATAAGTAATAACACAACAGGATACAATTGAAAAAGTACCAAAGTACCCATGAGAATAACATGTCATAAAAATTCGCGCACCAGGGATCTCACAGAACATCCTCTTATTCATATAGTTAAGTCACAGCAGCCTTTAGTTCTTCAAATTCCCGACACCTACTTTCTGCAGTTCTACTTTTAGAGATTTGAGATACTTAACAGCCTCATCTATAACAGCAACTGAATTCATTTGCTTTCCACCAGGCACAATTTCTCTTAATGTATTCACCATCTTCCTCAACTTTTCACGTTTTCTTTCACTACTACCACTTGACTTATGGGAAAATGACGATAAAGCCAGCCTGCTCTTTACGAGCCTTGAAGAACAAGAATCTGCAGTATCTTTTAAATCATTTCTATGAGTCCGTGCTGTGCTAAGTTCGTCCTCTTCATATTCTTCCTCACTATCTTCCTCTTCAAAACTCAACAATAAATCAATATCCGCCGAATCTTCTTTCATTACAGAGTTAAGTTCACTAGGGGCATTCAGTTATTTCGCGCAAGCATGTTATTTTCGATATAAGATGTACCAGGGTGACCAATGCCCGGGCTCACTGCTGGATGGTACATGATTTGNGTTTTGAAAAAACGCTATTTTTGAAATCAGGTTGTTACAGTCAAAGATGATGAAATTTCTTGGGCAAATCTTCGAGGGTTGAAAGTCAACATTTTGACTAAAGAATGAGGCAATATGAGGATTCGGAATATATCCTCTACCCACTTGATCGGCAAGAGGGAGTTTTGTATTCGAGTGCAAGTATTGATGGTCACTCTGCATTTGTTCAGTTAAGCAAGCACTTGCTACTTTACTCAAAAGTCAAACTCGTGGGGGTTCTAAAACACGTGTTTTTTGTTTGAATCTAAATGAAAATAGAAAGAGAGAGAAAGAAAAAAAAAAAAAAAAAAAATTCTAAAGACAATAACCAGAGCAAATGATGCCCTAAGTTATTTCCATTTTGTGTCTAAAATTTGTACTCCAATTTATCCGTAATTTATCAGCAGACAACAATCTTACCGTCTACTAACTAGTTATAATACCCGTGCACGCACGAGGTTTTCAGAAAAATTTAATTATATAGTATTATCGTTTNAGAAAATTAGATACTAGAATACGCTCGCTAGTATTAATCAGAAAAGTATAAAGCTCACAAAAACTGATATTGGAATGCATATTAACAAACCACAGCTCGGTTTGTATTTATAGGGAATAGAAACTAGCTTTCCTAATCCAATTATGATTCTAATAGAACTAGGAAGTACTTATCTTAAACTGCTAAAAATAAGAATACTAGTTAAACTAGAACTTGACTTGTAGTTATCCATAAGCTCGGATCTACTTGGACTGCACATAAGCTCGTGCCTTATGAACTACTCATTAGCTCGAGTAGACATTAGACCAACAACCGTCTACTAATTTATCCAATGCGAGTGTGACAACTGCCCAAATCACGAAGCTTTAACTAACAGACTACGTAATGGGTTTAAGCAACTGACGGAAATATTCAGCCTGTAAAGCAAACAGCATATAGATAACCATCAATCAAAACGTTCAAAATTGTAAAATTAAATTCTTAGAGTTCGATAATATATAAAGTTGGTGACAAGAAACTCACTATGAATTATGTTAACTTTAAGGAATATGCAACTCTTCCAATACAAGTATCAATCATTTCATAGTGGAGGCAAGGGTTGGTCAAAATGGGTACTATGGGACAAGTAGGGTTGACAAGCAATTTTCTTTTATTTTGTCCATTTAATTAATGTATGTCTACTCAACATGAGTATTTATGATAAATATATTATCATCTTGTTTGATTTTTTTAACAAACAGACCTGAAATGTTGTCTGCATTAATACAACACTTTTGAGGGTACTTTCAAGTTTCAACTCTGTGGAAAACTAGAAGGGGGGTTGAATAGTTTACCGCTTTTTACGTTAATTATCTTTTACAAATTACCCGTTTTAGTTAAAGATATATTTGACGTTTTGCTTTATTATATGAATGGAAGTACTTTGAAGAACTCAAAGATAATATATAATCACAACACAATATATATGTAAAGCATGTAAGTAAAGAGATAGAACGATCAAACCACAACACGATTGTTTATCGTGGTTCGGCTACAAGGACCTC
>LBNU01024623.1:121457-194155 GCA_014162995.1 Artemisia annua | reverse complement strand
TATAGATTAAACTTTTAAATAGGATAACATGAGTTCTTATTATATTTAACGTATATAGTAAAAAGATATTTAGCAGATAAAAATTTAAAACTAATATTTATTTTAGAAAGTATTTAAAGTATATTAAAACTAATTCGTACATTTATAAAATTTTGTAAATTTAATGGATGAAACCAATACTAATACTCATGTAATTGTAAACAAAGTTCACATTATAAAGTGTATGGGGTATAAAGTGTAAGGTGTTATTTGTTTATTATCTAAAGTTATCAAAAAACATGGAGATTTTTAATTTTATACTTAATTCCATATAATATATTTAAAATTCAACCACTAATGTTTTATTAATTACCTCCTCTTTTTTTAAGTTTTTATTTTCATAAATTTGACACCTATATTTTTATGTGTTTTTTTTTCTCAATCAAATTCTCCACCAAATTTATTAAAGTTTGACCAAAATTAATTCAATTTTGACTTTTTATTGGCCAATCATATTGCTCGATTTCGCCTATGTGTCAAAATCGAGCATTCCTATTGGTCCAATTTTTTTTTCACTAAGATTGTTTTGTCAAAAAAAACTCCAAAATGATGTAATTCTTTTATTATATAAAAGATTTATCCAATGCGAGTGTGACAACTGCCCAAATCACGAAGCTTTAACTAACAGACTACGAAATGGGTTTAAGCAACTGACGGAAATATTCAGCCTGTAAAGCAAACAGCATATAGATAACCATCAATCAAAACGTTCAAAATTGTAAAATTAAGGGCGTGTTTGGTTTGCGGTGTTTGAATGGGTGTGAGAGAATGAAAGAAAAAATTGTCATTTGGTTCATGCTTTAGATTTAAAATGGAGTACTTCATTACCAAAAATACTGGGTCACTCATTCCACATAAAATTGCCTCGTTTCAACAAAAGATGTGGGCCCATCCATTTGATTGTGTGTTATCACTCCTCATTTACTTCTTTTAAAAATTATGTTCATTTTTTTGTTTTTTAATTTAATATTTAAAATTCATTTTTCTTATAAAAACTAAATTTATATTTAATATAATATTGGTTTTNGTACTTCATTACCAAAAATACTGGGTCACTCATTCCACATAAAATTGCCTCGTTTCAACAAAAGATGTGGGCCCATCCATTTGATTGTGTGTTATCACTCCTCATTTACTTCTTTTAAAAATTATGTTCATTTTTTTGTTTTTTAATTTAATATTTAAAATTCATTTTTCTTATAAAAACTAAATTTATATTTAATATAATATTGGTTTTCTCTCTCCTCATTTTCTTTCAAACCTTTTCCAAATCCGAATCCTATTTCAATCCCACTTACGAACCAAACGCACCCTAAATGCTTAGAGTTCTATAATATATAAAGTTGGTGACAAGAAACTCACTATGAATTATGTTAACTTTAAGGAATATGCAACTCTTCCAATACACGTATCAATCATTTCATAGTGGAGGCAAGGGTTGGTCAAAATGGGTACTATGGGACAAGTAGGGTTGACAAGCAATTTTCTTTTATTTTGTCCATTTAATTAATGTATGTCTACTCAACATGAGTATTTATGATAAATATATTATCATCTTGTTTGATTTTTTTAACAAACAGACCTGAAATGTTGTCTGCGTTAATATAACACTTTTGAGGGTACTTTCAAGTTTCAACTCGTTTAACCATCCCTTTAGTGTGAAGGGTATGGTAAGCAGGAAAAGGCACTTCCTTAGCGGGACCTAGAAAGATTCCATACCATGCAATTCGGGAAGAGTCAAATATTTTCCTTCACGGGACTTGAGTCCCGCTTCAACTTTGCCAACAAATTTACAACTCAACCATTGTCCAACGTTAATTACTTTTGTCTTTTTTCTTTTTATTTATTCCTATTTTTATTTTTACCTTTTAAGCCCCACTTTATCTTTATAACTACCCCGCATTTATAGTTTTATACAATAAAATTCACACTTTTTAACAAAAACTTTCACCACTAAAAAAATTCAAAAAATGTCATCATCTTCTTCATCATCTACACATTCTTTAATAATTTCTTCATCTTACGATGATCGAAAATTTATTATATCTGAAACAATAAAACAAGCGGCGTTGTTTATTAAAACAAGATTCGAGCTACAATTAGCCGGTTGCTCGAGACCCCCAAAAAAAATCTAGAAACCATCCAAGAAAACGTGATCATTATGGTGCACACGAAAAAAGGAAATCAAAGAAAAATACAACCTTGAAGACTAAATTTATTATTTATGTTTATGTCTTTTTATTTTTCAAGTTTTTTATTTTATTTTATTTTAAGTCGTAATGTTTTATTTTAAATTAATGAATGAAAGTTTAATTTTATATATTGTGTTGTTTAAATTAAGTAATATTGTAAATAATAAAAAAAATAGTAAAATTTGAGGGGAGGAGAGAGAATGTGCTGCAGAGGTTGAGGGAATATTGATGGAAAGATTTGATGTGAGAGAAATTGCTGAGTTGGCACTGATGTGGCAAGGGAAATGAGGCAACCACACCCTCCACCCTTATAGCTGAACTTTTTGATGAGGCCCATTTGACCCATATGAGACAAAAGAGAACCCAGTCAACCAATTCATAAATAAGAGGGTGTTGCCAGCTCTATGAGTCAATTCATAAATAAGAGGGAAGCCCCGATGCACCAAGGCTTCATGGCCTCGAAAGATTGGGAAGGAAGATTGTTCCAAATAGACAAAGACTTTTGACCTTCTATTATCAATCTAGTCATCGAACACCAGCATAACATGACATCAAATTTATTAAAAGATTCTTGCTTGTTTTATTACAACGTAATATAGAAAATAGAACTGTTAATCTCCTATTACTGTGATTATTCTTTTCTCTTTTTTTAAGGGAAATGCAATATTTGACTAGACACGGTTAAGGCTATGTTTGGCAAAAGTAGCTGTGAGTAGTAGCCAAAAAAGCTCACAGCTTCATAAAGAAGCATTGGAAAAATGAGCTTTCCTAAAAAATAGCAAAGCCCACAGCTCTCTTGCCAAACGAACACTAAAAATCAAAAAGCTCATCTCATTGCCCAAAAAAGCTCCAAAAAGCTTTGTGCCAAACATAGCTGTCTGATTTGAGCAATTAATTAGTAGTTTAACAAAATGTGAGACGATTACTACAGTTCTATTCCATGTGATCTACATCCATCCAAAAAAATATGGTTAGACCAAATACACGTTACTTGTGGCAAATTCCATTGTTGTCCATAAATCGAATACGTTAAATATAACCAAAAAGAGTAGTGATTGTCATGACTAATTCAGTACCTAATTTTATGTTTAAGAAGGATCTTGAAATACATGGCCAAATTAATGGCAAAAAAGAACAGTGAGAATAAGTGTAATACATGTGTCACAAAATGAATATATTAGGCATAAAATTAGTCGCATAAAGTAGTCAGCTCAATCATTTTCCAACCAGAAATTCATAACATTTGAAAAAGAAGTACTCATAAATTATGATGCAAACAGGTTGAGAGGGTCAAATGGACAGAAAGTCACCCAAAATTTCCAAATGCATAAAACCTCCTAAATTATTTTCTCAGATTACCATTAATCACTTGGAACATTCTAACGGAAATTCATGAAAGACAAGGGTGCATCTATTTTGGTTGGACTACAAATAGCCCAATATTAATTTTCTTGAACAAAAAACTATGGAATTCAAACTTACAAATAAAAGTAATTTAAAGAAAATAGACAACATAAAGTATTACTTGACAAACTTGCATCAAATTGTAGTAAGCAATTACCCCAACACTCATTTTAATCTTCCCAACTTCCTTCAAGATTCTTATTCTCTTTTGTGAAACACTAATGAACATTCTCAATCCTCCACCCAGAATTTAAAAGCAATATAATAAGACTAAAAACCCGAACGAGTTGTACCCTGCATATCAAAAATGAAAATCCATAAACCACTATTAGCACATTATGAAAACACGAAAGAAAATTTTATGGAGCACAAAAACAATGATCCTTCTCACCTACGATTCTACGAAATAAGGTTAGACAATAACGCGAAAGAACACCACTAAGCACACACACTTTCCGAAGTAATTCACTCCCAAAGCCGTCCAAGGCATTGCTGATCTAGTTCTTCAAATACAAATTCATATGATAGTCCCCCCAACCCAACACCTGATACTAAAACAACATAACCAAAACATAGAGTTAATTCAACAATAAGCAAAAATCCCCAAAAGCTATCGAACTCATAGATTCAATAATCCAGATTGCAAGATACATTAGCCTAACGCATTCTTATTCTTTATTCATTGTACATTATACTTATGCACAACCCGCCGACCATGTAAGTCCCTGTCTAACCTACGCTTTCATTAAGAAACATGGAATATAACTACTGTATCCCCCAAGCGAGATTTAACAATCTCGACCCACAACCTCCAAATCAACTAAAACTCTAACTGGGAAAGCTATAACACAAAACTTCTATTAGACACTGATTTATCAACACATAAAAATGACCCATCACCCATGAACATCTTAACTCTATAAAAGAGATAGCCTATGATATTACTTACTATATATAAATTGCATTTTCTCACAAGATTAAATTCATATGATCCATAACACCTTAATCACATTACATAACATTTCAGAATGATTTCATATATAATAACAATACAAACAACTGTGATCAATAGATCCATTTATCAAACTAAACAGCTTCATAATCATAAACATATACAAATATATCAATAACTGCATAATAACTTAAACATAAAAAGACCAAAAATAATCTTCCCTCAACCTTTAAAGTATATGGGGTATAAAGTCTAGGTAAATACATATTCCTGCATAGGAAGGTTGTAAAACTAGTGTGTTGCAACCCCATCATATGTTGTATTTCTTTTATCTATCTATCTCTCACCTATATAAAACAAGGTTGGGTTTAGGCAAGCTTTCCCTAGACTTCGTCAAACGATCGACTATTACCCAGATAGCATCACAACCGCTAGCTGTTCTCGGTAACTTAGTGATAGAGTCCATGGTAATCCTTTCCCATTTCCAAACGGGTATCTCAGGCTGAATCAACAATCCTGACGGTTTCTGGTATTCGGCCTTAACTCTAGAACACGTTAGGCATTTGCTGACATATAGAGCCACGTCAGCTTTCATGTTCGGCCACCAGTAAAGCTTCTTCAAGTCATGATACATCTTATCAGCTCCAGGATGAATAGAGTATTTTGATTTATGCGACTCATGCATAATCAACTCACGAATTCCTCCATATAGAGGTATCCAACTCCTTTCTCCAAAACATAAGACTCAATCCTTACGTTTCAGAAAACCATTCTTACTCTCTACCATCCCATAGATGTTTTCGGCTGGTCGATTCTCTTCTTTTAGCGCTTCCGCTTGAGCGGTTAAAATCTGTGACGGTAGTGGTGAGTTAATCGTCATTCCCAGGGATTTAACTCTCAACGGCGGAATTCTCTCTTTCCTGCTAAGGGCATCTGCCACTACGTTGGCTTTCCCGGGATGATAACGAACCTCGCAATCATAATCGTTAAGTAACTCTACCCACCTACGCTGTCTCATATTCAACTCCTTTTGATTCAAGATATGTTACTCTTGTGATCCGTATACACGACGCATTTGGTGCCATATAAGTAGTGTCTCCAAATCCTAAGGGCACACACTACGGCTCCTAACTCTAAGTCATGCGTGGTGTAATTCTTCTCGTGCTTCTTAAGCTGTCTAGAGGCATAAGCTATTACCTTCTCTCGTAGCATCAAAACTGCTCCCAAACCTTTGTGTGAAGTGTCGCAATACACGACAAAGTCTTCACTACCTTCAGGTAGGGCTATATAGGTGCACTACACAGCTTTTCTTTTAGCAATTGGAACGCTTCCTCCTCCTTTTCTCCCCATTCGTACTTAACACCTTTTTGAGTCAACTTAGTTAGCGACTTGGCTATCTTAAAGAATCCCTCGATGAATCTCCGATAATAACCCGCTAGACCTAAGAATTGACGAACCTCTGATGGGGTTGTTGGAGCGGTCCATTCTTTAATGGCCTCAATCTTCGAAGGATCCACGTGTACACCTTCACTATCGATCACGTGACCCAAGAATTGCACCTTTGGAATCCAAAATTCACACTTCGAGAATTTGGCATATAGTTGCTCTTGCCTCAACAACTCTAAAATGATTCTCAAATGCTCCTCATGTTCCTCCTTACTCTTAGAGTAGATTAGAATATCATCGATGAACACTATCACAAACTTATCCAAGTACGGCTTACACACGCGGTTCATAAGATCCATGAATACAGCAGGCGCGTTGGTTAAACCAAACGGCATCACTTGGAACTCATAATGCCCATAGCGAGTTCTAAATGCAGTCTTAGGGATATCTTCTTCTCGAACCCTAAGTTGGTGGTATCCTGATCTCAAATCTATTTTCGAATAGATGCTCGACCCTTGAAGCTGATCGAACAAGTCGTTGATCCTAGGCAAAGGGTATCGATTCTTGACCGTTAGCTTATTCAACTCTCGATAGTCGATACACATACGAAACGATCCATCCTTCTTCTTCACGAACAACACCGGGGCTCACCATGGTGACGAACTTGGTCGTATAAATCCCTTCTCCTTCGACTCCGTCAATTGCTTTGACAATTCCTCCAATTCAGAAGGAGCGAGCCGATAAGGTGCGCGAGCTACAGGAGCAGCGCTAGGCATCAACTCAATCTGAAACTCTACTTGTCTTTTTGGCGGAAGTCCGGGCAAGTCGTCTGGGAACACATCCGGAAAATCTCTAACTATAGACACATCCTCAATACTCTTCTCGCTCTTCTTCTCTTCTCCTTTCTTACTAGAAATTTGTGCCATAAAAAGACAACATCCTTTTTCAACCAACTTCGGTATCTTGGTACAAGAGATGACACTTAACCGGGAAGGATATCCACGGTCGCCTCGATCTCCTTGTATACTCAATAACTCCTTGCCATAAGGCACTCGCACAACCTTCTCGTCGCATACTATATTCGCACGATACTTCGACAACCAATCCATCCCAATAATGACATCAAAACTTCCTAGTGTGACCGGCAACAGGGCTATATTAAAAGGGCGATTAATAAAATTCAACGTGCATCCACGTAATATAGTGCTTATCCTCTCAACATTCCCATTAGCTAATTCTACATCATAGCTGATTCCTAGAGGCATCGGGGTTATTCCTAATAGAGGCATAAATGTAATGGACACGAAACTTCTATCGGCACCCGTATCAAAAAGTATGGAAGCATAGCGATTGTTGAGAAGGAACGTACCCGTGACGACGTTCGGATCCTCCCTGATCTCCTTGCCAACCGCGTACACTCGTCCTTGAGCTGCTTCCACCTCCACCTTCACTTGCGGGGCCTCAATCGATTGCATAGCACGATTTCCTCCTGCTCCTTGGTGTCCTTGATGATACCCCGTATTTCCATTACCTCGGTACCCCCGATTCCCTCCATTCCCAACATTTCCAGCACTGCCAACACTCAACGACTCACGACACTCATTCCTATAGTGTCCCTTCTTACCACATCCAAAGCAGGTGATATTCGCCTTCCAATCATTTCCTGGTGCAACTTGTGCCATAGCCAGGGGTCAAGATCTACAATCCTTAGCAAGATGTCCTGGCTTCGCACAGTTCCTACAAATCACACCACAACGTCCTTCATGGTGGCGGTTACACCTCCTACACCAGGGTTTACTCCCTCCGGTGTTCTTCTGCTCTCCATTGCCCATAGCATAGGCCTTAGCAGTCTCTTGTCGTTTGTTAGGCCTGTCATGTCCCTTGGCATGGTCATTCCTCTTCCTCTTATCTTTCTTCCCCTTCTCAGCACTCTCCAACACGATGGAATCCACCAGACTCTAAGCTATTGACATAGCCTCATGCAGATTTACAGGCCTTGCTGCAATCACATCATTCCTTATTGCTAGAGGCAAACCATCCGTGTAACGCTCAATCTTGAGAGCTTCAGTCTTGACCATGTCAAGGCAAAGCAACGAAAACTCTTGATATCGACGGTTGTAAGTCGTCAAATCATAACCCTTCACTTTATGATTCCAGAACTCAATCTCCAACTTCTTAATCTCATTCCTTGGGCAATAGGTCTTAACCAAAAGCTCCTTAAGTTGTTCCCAAGTCATACCATACGCAACTTCATCTCCAACAGACTTACGATAGTTATTCCACCAAGTCAACGCTTCGTCCTTAAAAGTGAACGTCGAAAACTTCACTTTCGCATTCTCAGCACAGTTACTGATGGTAAACACCGATTCAGTCTTTTCCATCCATCTCACCAAGTACACAACCCCTTCAGTTCCACAAAATTCAATAGGGCCACAAGTACGGAACTCTTTGTAGTTACCACCCGGCGTTCGGATAGGTAGTGGAATCTCAGCAGAGGTATTGGAGTGATTCGATTCCGCTAAGAGAGCGGCAACACGTTGGTCCACGAGTTGGTTGATCATATCCTGATCGACCGTAGGAGTGTTGGGCGGGAAGTGATCATTGTCACCCTGAACTTCAACGTTTGGGTTTTGGGCATTGTGATTGGTGGCGTTATGGTGATCAGGTGTGGGAGTCTCAGCATTTCGTTGAGGACGTCGTCCTCGACGATCAGTAGCAGCCACAACAGGGCTGGTTCGAGTAGCTCGGACTTCATCACCTAGTGGTTCGCCCTCTCAGAGGTGTAGGATTAGGGAGTCCTACTCCGAGGAGGATGAGGATGCTGATCCTCACATGGATGAGGAGGATGAGGATGTAGACCCTCCCGAGGAGGAGGAGGAGGAGGAGGATGAGGATGTAGACCCTCCTGAGGAGGAGGAGGAGGATGTACCGGATGATGTTGTTGATCCAGCTCAGAGCCCCGCTCATTCTGTCCATTCGGATGAGCCGGATTCACCACCTTTTTCACCCTTACCCTTAGTTCCGCCACCAGCTGAGATGGACGTACCTCCCCTCTCACCTGGGTCAGATGTGCCATCAGTTATGTCGTCTGAGGCGGCAGAACATGGAGAGATTGGTCGTATCTGGGAGAGATTGTTGGCACATGGGACTAGGATTAGGGAGTTGGTTGTACAGTTGGGAGATGAGTCTGCTAGGACGATAGATGATTTGAGGGATGACATGGGATTCGTACTTGGTAGGATCAGGGCACTGAGGGGTGACCTGTCAGCTGTGAGAGATCAGTTGGAGATTCTTCAGAGAGGTTTCCTTACCGCTAGGGATGCGGATAGGAGACTGTGGAGGAGATCGGTAGACCTGGAGAGAGAGGTTGCTGACCTCAAGAGGGATCAGGAGATTTATAGGGTTGAGATTGCCTTCGTGTGGAATACCAATCACAACTAAGCCACAACCCATAGAATATCAAAATACGAATACGAAAGGCACATTCATTCATAAGGAAAAAAAAAGTCGATACAATGTTTCAACACGATAGAGTAGATAGATAGCAACAATCCAAAAGATACAACCAAAGAAAGGAATAGGAATACAAGACAGTAGAAATAAACTAGCTTTTCTAACCAAGAACTACTCGGTTTAGAAAGCGAAGCGACAACGTCTAATAACCACTATAGCCACGTCCCTGACGAAGAACTCTAAGCTCGTCCTGCAAACTCTTCACCTCTCTCCACACGGAGGCAATCTCAACCCTATAAATCTCCTGATCCCTCTTGAGGTCAGCAACCTCTCTCTCTCCAGGTCTGCCGATCTCCTCCACAGTCTCCTATCCGCATCCCTAGCGGTAAGGAAACCTCTCTGAAGAATCTCCAACTGATCTCTCACAGCTGACAGGTCACCCCTCAGTGCCCTGATCCTACCAAGTACGAATCCCATGTCATCCCTTAAATCATCTATCGTCCTAGCAGACTCATCTCCCAACTGTACAACCAACTCCCTAATCCTAGTCCCATGTGCCAACAATCTCTCCCAGATACGACCAATCTCTCCATGTTCTGCCGCCTCAGACGACACAACTGATGGCACATCCGACCCAGGTGAGAGGGGAGGTACGTCCATCTCAGCTGGTGGCGGAACTAAGGGTAAGGGTGAAAAAGGTGGTGAATCCGGCTCATCCGAATGGACAGAATGAGCGGGGCTCTGAGCTGGATCAACAACATCATCCGGTACATCCTCCTCCTCCTCCTCAGGAGGGTCTACATCCTCATCCTCCTCCTCCTCCTCCTCCTCGGGAGGGTCTACATCCTCATCCTCCTCATCCATGTGAGGATCAGCATCCTCATCCTCCTCGGAGTAGGACTCCCTAATCCTACGCCTCTGAGAGGGCGAACCACTAGGTGATGAAGTCGGCGATCTCGAACGGCGACATAATAAAGAGGTAGGTGATGATGACAGGAAAGAGTGAGCATGAAGCTGAATAGGCGGTGACAAAGGTCGTACCGATATACGAGCTGTAGTGTGATAAGGAAATCGCGGAGTCTGAGCTCGTGCCAGCGCCTGATGTAAAGTAAGATGTCACGAAGAGCTGGGGCGATCAGCTGATGAAGCAGATAGCTGAGCAACAGGTGAAGTATGTGGGCCTGAAGTGGCCGATGATGATGAAGCGATAACAGAATCTCGGACGATCATATAGAGATCATCTCGAGCTGGAAGAACCTGAGTCCGTGCTGGTCCAAAAGGATCAACAAGGATACTCTCAAAGACATCAGCAATAGGCGAAGGCATGTCTGTGACAACGGTATAGGGATAGGTGTAAGAGTTTCAAAATGAATCGAACGCGCATCTAACGTAAAACCCAACGATACAGTTCTAAAATCAAAATACCGCATTATTCTAATCACGTATAAAATCGTAAAGCCGCTTAAATCAATCATCATAATATCCAAAACTCAATACTCGAATAATATTTCAATATATATATACCATGTCAATTCAATAAATCAAAACCATCGCAATAATCATAGTGTAGAATTCCAATCTCAACTTAAGTTCTCGCATCTATCTCAAAATAATCATTTCATAAATTTATATCGTTCAAAACTTATCTTAATTGAAGACTTCGGCTTGGCAGCTGGCAGGCGTTGGTCGAGGATCGATGTTTATATAAGAAAATGGTTATAGTTTAGGTTTAGTACGTACCTAGTTCTCTATAACCTTGGCTCTGAATACCAATCNCCGGGCCTTAGGCTAGTTATACTATAAGATTCACACGACTAATTTATTGCGGAGGCGTCAAGATTGCATAAAGTACAACAAGCTAATGCTCGAAATTAAATGCAGAAAATAGAGTTTCATGTGTAATTGGAGCCTTAATTGTTCGACTTGAGTAATTGCGAGCATGCAAAGAGTCATGTCGTTACATTCATGTTTGCTTAATAGAGTTTCATGTGTAATTGGAGCCTTAATTGTTCGACTTGAGTAATTGAGAGCATGCAAAGAGTCATGTCGTTACATTCATGTTTGCTTAATGGAGGAGATGAAAGTGCAAGGGTTGCCGGAATTGATCACATGATATTTAGTATAGAATTAAAATTCGGTTATGGATTGAGAAGAAGTTGAAAAGGTTGCAAGAATAATTGATGAATTATCCTAATCCATGCCTATATAAACCGGCCAAAATCACATGCACAAATACAAAATTTCGAATCTTCATTCCTCCTACTTTGTTTTGTAATTTATTGTTAGAATTGTTTATTGATTTCTTTTTTTCCCGTGTGCAGGTAATACATACAACATGATTCTCTTACTAATGTTACAAGAGAAGAGAAGAGGTGATGTATCTATACTCTTTCTTTTCTCAGTCTCATCTGCAAAATTTATATATTTTTTATATAAGAATATTAAAAAGAATCTTGAAATCCCAAAGTTCAAAACAACTGAATGTAAATATAATTAATCTCATACACAAAACAAAAGCAGGTTCAGTTTTTAGCATGCATTCTCACGTTACCTATGCTTTGGTATGCACCTTCCTATACGTTCGTATATTTTACTGGATTATAAAAATGGTTCCACGGGTTGATGAGCCAAAATTTGAGATATACATAAATGTTGTATATTTGCTATTATTTTTCTCAAGTAATCTCTTATTTTTCCCCTATTACAAGGAATAATACAATAAAGATGATAAAGAGACGTAGGGCGCGACGAGTTGGTCAAGAAGGTCGTTCAAAAAGGACTACAACGAATGGTCAAAAAGGTCGTTCAAGATGGGCTACAAAGAAGATCATAGAAAGAAAGATTCGAACGTAGAAAAAACCGATCCCAAATGAGGACTCATCGGTTGGTTTGGATGGATTTTTTTAGAGATACTACTAAATATATATTGAGTTTACAAATGAGAAAGATACTCATAAATTCTTAATGTAACACCCCCAAAATTCGTACAGCGGAAGACTTACAAGCTTTCGGGGTGCTACGTGAATTGATACCATCACAAGTATAGATAACGAGATAGCATAGATAATAATGTAAACCAATTCAAAAGAAAAGTTAAAGTTTACATAAATCCATGGGTTTAGATAGGTAAGCCCAAATAGATAATTAAAATATAGCAGGTCTTAAAAGAAATATCAGAGTTCCATCGATGTCTCAAACCAAGCCCAGATCCAAGCAGCATAACCGTTGTCCAAGTAGTGAAAGCAAGACTTCTAATTACCTGAGAAATACATGCTTAAAAAGGTCAGCTTTCGCTGGTGAGTTCATAGGTTTAAAGTAAAATCATACGGGACCTGAAGGATTTTAGCGCTATGTGTAACTAGAGTAGGCATAGACATCATAACGATCATCACGCAAAGCATCAATAGTTTATCACCTTAATAAGTATTAATGGTCATAGTGAGTGGGCCCCTCAACGGTCACTAGTCGAGCTACAGCAAGGAACCACCCAATGCTGCCCCAAACTAGGCCGCAGCAGAGTTTATTCCAACTAGGGTCTAAGCGCCCTAGTTCTAGGTCAACGTCTACTTTCGTCTATCCTAAAACTAGTCTACACAATAGCAAAACGAAATAGTAGCAGGTCCAAGAAGAACAGCAGCATGTATTCTCCCCCACATAGCACGTTGTAGCATATAAATCATATAAGAAGTCATCAAATAGCACGCAAAAGGTCAAAGTCAAATGATATGACCTTATGGATCGATAAGTCATCGCATAAATGGTCAACGGCTTATTAAATTCGTCAACTCAATAAGTCCAACCATTTGTCGATTTACTTATTAGCCCTTAAGTATACCATTAGTCGTAGGATGCATTTTTCGTCAACATGGCCACTTAATATCCTTATCGGGCTCCTGTTGGGCTCGTCAGTCCAATAGGTCCAACAACGATATTAATGACCCGTTATCGATAAATAAATCCGAGACTTTATTCAATTAAGGTTAAATATTCGTAACCAAAGAAATAACAAGCCTTGGACTTGTTTAGCGTGTGCTCGAATATTTAATAATTCACTTCGGACATTACCTTTGTTTTGAAACCATAAAGATTTTTTTTAAAGACTTTCCGTTATTAACTCGTAATATGAATTCGTTATATATTTATTTAATAAGGTTCCGATAAATATTAATCTAACTTAATAGTTAATAGTCATCGTTACGTTATTATTTTATTTATTACGTTACCTATTTATTATATAAGTGAATATATATACATATGTTTTCACATATATATATATATATTTAGACTTATATTATATATACGTTTAGCGTAATAAATTATATTAACGAATTATTATTTATTCGAGTTCACGTGTCCGAGTCATGACTTCCCGGTCCACATAACTAGTCCAAGTCCAAAGTTCCATGTAACGGCATTGTTGAAGCCAACCAAGACTAGGGAGTCGAGGCGACCTCAACTTGCACACAATAACGTCATAAAATAATCAATCCCATAAATATATCCCGATATCCAATCACACTTTACAAACTACAACAATACGAGGCCGTCTACGGCTCTCGTTCTAACCTATCTTCGTCATTCTATAAGTTCACAACCTTATAACTCCGAAATTTCATAACCAAGCTTCCATGACAATAACACATCACAACAAACGTTAGTCACATTATATATGTTCACATAACAATTTATTCACAAATAAAGAGTAAATTGCATTTTTAGTCCCTAAGGTTCGGCCAAATTGCAGCTTTGGTCCTTAACGTTTCGAAAGTGCAACGGTGGTCCTCATTTTAAAGTTTTTGCTGCATGTTTGGTCCCTGGTCTCCATCAAATGACACAAATACCCCTGTCCTTTTCTTTTTTTATATTCCTTTTCAGTTTTTAACACAAATGGTCCTTATGTTGCGCAAGGCTTTACAAATTTAGTCCTTTTTTTCACAAATGGTCCTTCTTACACAAAATCGTCCTTGTGTTGCGCAAGGCTTACAGAAATGGTCCTTGAGTCCGTTTTTCTACCGGTTTTTACGTTTTCGTCCGTTTTTCTTACGTTTTTATCTGTTTTTGTCCGTTTTTGTCCGTTTTTCTTACTTTTTTTACATTTTCGTCCGTTATTCTTACGTTTTTCCGTTTTCATACGTTTTTGTCCGTTTTTCTTACGTTTTGTCCGTTTTTCTTACGTTTTTGTCCGTTTTTCTTACGTTTTTTACGTTTTCGTCCGTTATTCTTAGGATTTGTCCATTATTCTTACGTTTTTTCCGTTTTTCTTATGTTTTTTCGGTTTTTGGTCCGTTTTTATCAGTTTTTCTTACATTTTTTTGCGTTTTTCTTACGTTTTCGTCCGTTATTCTTACGTTTTGTCCTTTTTTCTGACGTTTTTTCCATTTTCGTCCATTTTTCTTACGTTTTTGTCCGTTTTTCTTATGTTTTTGTCCCTTTTTATCCGTTTTGTCCGTTTTTCTTACGTTTTTTGACGTTTTCGTCCGTTATTCTTACGTTTTTTCCGTTTTTGTTCGTTTTTGTCCGAATTTTTTTATTTATTCCGAATTTTTTGTCTGAATTTTTTATTTATTCCGAAAAATAAAAAAAATAAAAAAAGTTCAAATTTTTTGTCCAATTTTTTTTTCTTTTTTGTCCGAATTTAAAAAAAAATAAAAAAAATCAAAATTTTTGTCCGATTTTTTTTGACCAAATTTAAAAAAAAAATAAAAAATAATAAAAAATTAAAAAAAAATAAAATTCAGACAAAAAAAATTCGGACAAAAATTTTGAACTTTTAATATTTTTTATATTTTTTAAAAAAAATCGGACAAAAAAAGAAAAAAAATCGGACAAAAAATTCGGACAAAAAATTTGATTCTTTTTTTTTTAATTTTATTTATTTGTTTAGCGTGTGCTCGAATATTTAATAATTCACTTCGGACATTACCTTTGTTTTGAAACCATAAAGATTTCTTTTTAAAGACTTTCCGTTATTAACTCGTAATATGAATTTGTTATATATTTATTTAATAAGGTTCCGATAAATATTAATCTAACTTAATAGTTAATAGTCATCGTTACATTATTATTTTATTTATTACGTTACCTATTTATTATATAAGTGAATATATATACATATGTTTTCACATATATATATATATATATATATATATATATATATATATATATATATATATATATATATATATATATATATATATATATATATATATATATATATATAGACTTATATTATATATACGTTTAGCGTAATAAATTATATTAACAAATTATTATTTATTCGAGTCCACGTGTCCGAGTCATGACTTCCCGGACCACATAACTAGTCCAAGTCCAAAGTTCCATGTAACGGCATTGTTGAAGCCAACCAAGACTAGGGAGTCGAGGCGACCTCAACTTGCACACAATAACGTCATAAAATAATCAATCCCATAAATATATCTCGATATCCAATCACACTTTACAAACTACAACAATACGAGGCCGTCTACGGCTCTCGTTCTAACCTATCTCCGTCATTCTATAAGTTCACAACCTTATAACTCCGAAATTTCATAACCAAGCTTCCATGACAATAACACATCACAACAAACGTTAGTCACAATATATATGTTCACATAACAATTTATTCACAAATAAATCATAAAANGTCTAATAGGTCCAACAACGATATTAATGACCCGTTATCGATAAATAAATCCGAGACTTTATTCAATTAAGGTTAAATATTCGTAACCAAGGAAATAACAAGCCTTGGACTTGTTTAGCGTGTGCTCGAATATTTAATAATTCACTTCGAACATTACCTTTGTTTTGAAACCATAAAGATTTCTTTTTAAAGACTTTCCGTTATTAACTCGTAATATGAATTCGTTATATATTTATTTAATAAGGTTCCGATAAATATTAATCTAACTTAATAGTTAATAGTCATCGTTACGTTATTATTTTATTTATTACGTTACCTATTTATTATATAAGTGAATATATATACATATGTTTTCACATATATATATATTTAGACTTATATTATATATACGTTTAGCGTAATAAATTATATTAACGAATTATTATTTATTCGAGTCCACGTGTCCGAGTCATGACTTCCCGGTCCACATAACTAGTCCAAGTCCAAAGTTCCATGTAACGGCATTGTTGAAGCCAACCAAGACTAGGGAGTCGAGGCGACCTCAACTTGCACCCAATAACGTCATAAAATAATCAATCCCATAAATATATCCCGATATCCAATCACACTTTACAAACTACAACAATACGAGGCCGTCTACGGCTCTCGTTCAAACCTATCTCCGTCATTCTATAAGTTCACAACCTTATAACTCCGAAATTTCATAACCAAGCTTCCATGACAATAACACATCACAACAAACGTTAGTCACATTATATATGTTCACATAACAATTTATTCACAAATAAATCATAAAACCACAAATTCACATTATAACACGTATTACACTTATATACTTACCGACAACTTTGTATTTCTCAACTCGTACATATATATAATTATCCATCTCATTTATAACTCATTTTCATTATATTTCGTCTACGTCTAACTTTATACCATATCAACAATTTAACAACAACAATATATTTCGGCATTCTCAAAAATTAACCCATACTAGACTAGCCAATTATTCATATAAACCATACCATATTCCCAATCTTATGCCAAATTTTCTATTAGCCGATTTATAACCAACTTATATTTACATACGTATCGACAACCACACTAGTTTTCATCCAACATAATCATAAGTCGCAATTATTCGCACACAAGTTTCATCATCCAATTCTAGCGTTACCAACATCTAAACAACGTGACCACATTTAACTAACTCATGTCGCATGACATTTTAGCACCAAATCAATAAGTTGTGACATATCGCCGAGGCCAAAGGGTCTCGGCTTGATTCCTTCGAACCAAACCACCCTTGCCGTGGCCATTAGGTCGCGGCTTGGGTTCACCCCGGCTAGGCCGAGTACACGAGCAAACCAAACACCCCCGAGAGGGCCTAGGTTGCTTAACCGAATCCCAAAACAACAAATTAACTAGCAACTCACCAATAAATTAATCAAAATCAATTATCATCTAACAAAACCAAATACCCAATTAATATATCAACCAAGAATCATCCAAACACACCCAAATCGTGGTTTGACCACGGTTTGACCACGAATCGAACCCATGAGTACACAAACGATACTAACGTGACCAAAGTTGCAAGAAAACATTAAACCCATCAATTTCTTATACCCAAAACCATAATACCACGAGTTTTGACTCGGGTTTGAGTCAAATCTTATAAGAAACCATGTTTTCTTACCTTTCCTTTGTAGATCTATGATTATAGAAGAAAATGGAGTGGTGGTGGTGAATAATGGCGGCGGTGATGGTGTAAAATGATGTTAGAAGTGGTTTTTGGAGCGCGTGTGGTATAGTAGGTGAAAGAGGATTGGATTTGGAGTAGTTTGATGGTGGCGGTGGTGTTTGTAGTGGCGGCGGTGATGGTGGTTGAAGGGTGGCCGGCGGCTGAACAAAAGAGGAGAGGAGAGAGTTTGTTTTGGAGAAGATAATGAAATAAGGTTTAGGGTTAGGGTTATATTTTTATTATTAGTTTAGGTTTGTGGCAAATGTGGTCTCTCTAGTGTTTAGTTTTACAAACTAGTGTATAAGAAAGACCAAAAACATTTATTTTTCTTAAATCTCTCCCGACATATTTATTTATAAAGTTTATGAGAATTTCGGCCACCACACATAAATATTTTAAATAGTCACCACGCACTTATAGATAAATTTCTCGATCATATATACAAAATGTCTTGTTTAATAATCATAATCACCTCAAAATGTTTCACCACTCACGGCTCAGAAAAACTAAATTAATACTCGAAATAACCGTAACTGTTAATCATCAAATACGCATCACGTTAGAGTTCCTAGTGCCAAGTCATATAGTGCCTATACGAAGTACTTAAATAGCCTAAATATTACGTAAAGAAATACACGTTTTCTCATAAACTCCAAACTTTTTCACGAAATTCTCTCAAAACTCAATAAATTATCGATACTCAATTCTCACGTTTATAAAAATATATAATGCGGTGAATTTAGAAAAGGTCCCAAAATTACCGGTTGTCACACTTAATGACTTTGAGTGTTCATTGAATTGATTTATAAAATCACAATGAAGATACTCATCGGTTGGTTTGGATGGATTTTTTTAGCGATACTACTAAATATATATTGAATTTACAAATGAGAATGATACTCATAAATTCTTAGTGACTTTGAGTGTTCATTGTATTGATTTATAAATCACAATGAAGATATGTTGCATAATAATATATGATGATCACATGATTTTTTGTAGTTAAACTAAAGAATCATTTTTATATTGTGATATCAACTTTAGTGGTTTGATTTTATTTCAAGATTGCTTCATGCCTATAATATTGATGGTTTTTATTTTTGAATAATTACAATATCATTCCTTACTTATCTTTTATTTGTTATCGACTATATTGTTGGTTTAATTGCATTCTTTACTATTAAAGAAGCATAAAACCCTTAAACAAAATAAACACAACTATACAATCATGAAAAGAGATGAAGTGCAAGGGTTACCCGAATTGATCACATGACATTTAGTATTATAATCATGACAAAGAGATGAAGTGCAAGGGTTGCCCGAATTGATCACATGACATTTAGTATAGAATTAAAAGTCGGTTAGATGAAGTGCAAGGGTTGCGAAAGGTTGCAAGAATAATTAATGATTTAACCTAATTCATGCCTATATAAACCGGCCAAAATCATATTTAGTATGTACATTTGAAGATGATTCACACATCTTTTAGATCTTTGATTGTTGGTAGCGGTATTTAAATTCTCTTTTGCAACATTTTGGAGATGATTCACACATCTTTTAGATCTTTTTAATTAACTTGGTTTTTTTTGTTTTTTTATTTTATTTTATTTTTTTTCTAAATTTAGTTATCATACGCAGGTACCATGAAAATCACACAAGATCATGCATGCTCAGATAAATGGAACCAAAGATTGAGATGCCAACTATTTTCTTTGTTTCTTACATATTATTATTGGTTTAATTGCATTCTTTACTATTAAAGAAGCATAAAACCCTTAAACAAAATAAACACAACTATACAATCATGAAAAGAGATGAAGTGCAAGGGTTGCCCGAATTGATCACATGGCATTTAGTATTATAATCATGAAAAGAGATGAAGTGCAAGGGTTGCCCGAATTGATCACATGGCATTTAGTATAGAATTAAAAGTCGGTTAGATGAAGTGCAAGGTGTTGCGAAAGGTTGCAAGAATAATTAATGATTTAACCTAATTCATGCCTATATAAACCGGCCAAAAACATATTTAGTATGTACATTAGAAGATGATTCACACATCTTTCAGATCTTTGGTTGTTGGTAGCGGTATGTAAATTCTATTTTGCAACATTTTGGAGATGATTCACACATCTTTTAGATCTTTGTAATTAACTTGGGTTTTTTTTCCTTCTAAATTTAGTTATCATACGCAGGTACCATGAAAATCACACAAGATCATGCATGCTCAGATAAATGGAACCAAAGATTGGGATACCAACTATTTTCTTTGTTTCTTACATATTTAGGTGATTGTTATAGATAAGCATATATATAGATATATGTATTATGTTAATGCATTTTCATATACAAGTAATTTATGTGCGTTTTCTATTGATGTAGCTCACATGTGCGAATTGATTCAAGAAAATGTGCACGAGCATGTATGTAAAGCAACATTTAAATGGTTAAATGATACTTTTTAGCGTGATTAGTTTATGTAAATAGTTGCTTTCGAATGCTCTTTGAGAAATATTAGAATAAATTTATCGTGTGCAATTGAATTATTATTGAAAAGAAGAAGATCCACGCATCATAAAGTGTTTTCGTTTTCTATATATAGAGTCATTCATAAGAAACCAATATTTACGCCAATTAAATGAGTTTGCCATAATAGCAAAATACGAAATATTAAAAATATCACATTGAATAATGAATAGAAAGGAAAAAAATACATAATTTTAACTTAAAGCCGTTTGTAAATTATAATATCAAATAAAAAAGTTGAGTTTTAAAAGCAAAAGTTCAAACTTTTATCGGAAAACAAAACCAGTGAAGTATATACAACATCGAGATGGAAGTGCAAGGCTTGCCGAAATTGATTACATGATATTTAGTAATTAGTATAGAATTAAAAGTCGGTTATGGATTGAGATGAAGTTGAAAACGTTGCAAGAGTAATTGATGATTTAACCTAATGCGATATATATAGATATATGTATTATGTTAATGCATTTTCATATACAAGTAATTTATGTGTGTTTTCTATTGATGTAGCTCACATGTGCGAATTGATTCAAGAAAATGTGCATGAACATTTATGTAAAGCAACATTTAAAAGGTTAAATGATACTTTTTAGTGTGATTTGTTTATGTAAGCATGCAACTTGAATAATGAATATTATTAAATGTGTTTGCCATAATAGCAAAATACGAAATATTAAAAATATCACATTGAATAATGAATAGAAAGGAAAAAACTACATAATTTTAACTTAAAGCCGTTTGTAAATTATAATATCAAATAAAAAAGTTGTGTTTTAAACATAAGCAAAAGTTCAAACTTTTATCGGAAAACAAAACCAGTGAAGTATATACAACATCGAGATGGAAGTGCAAGGCTTGCCGAAATTGATTACATGATATTTAGTAATTAGTATAGAATTAAAAGTCGGTTATGGATTGAGATGAAGTTGAAAACGTTGCAAGAGTAATTGATGATTTAACCTAATGCGATATGTATAGATATATGTATTATGTTAATGCATTTTCATATACAAGTAATTTATGTGTGTTTTCTATTGATGTAGCTCACATGTGCGAATTGATTCAAGAAAATGTGCATGAACATTTATGGAAAGCAACATTTAAAAGGTTAAATGATACTTTTTAGTGTGATTTGTTTATGTAAGCATGCAACTTGAATAATGAATATAAAAGAAAAAGTACATAGTTTTTGCTTGAACCCATTTGTAAATTAAAAAATTAAGTTTAAGGCATAATAGTGGAGTCCAAAGGTTTTAGGAATTATTAATAGTGTGTTAATTAATATTCATTTGGTTAGCTATTTAAAATTGAGTTTATTGATAAAATTTATTAATATTAGTTATACTTCAATGTTAATTTTCAGTGAAATTAGTTGTATAATAAAATGAGACGAAACTAAAAAGGTTTGTAAAATTTTTTATACAATTTATGTGACATTATTATATATATACATTATTACACAAACTTTAACTTACAAACTTAATAAAGAAAATATTTAATGCACATTAAACTATGACCAATTAGATAGACCCCATGTGCTCATATTACCATGCAAAAACCATTTAATGGACAAGTATTGTAGGGCTAAGTAATAGACCAAAAGAAACAAATCCATTTTTTTAACATGCAAATAAGTAATAGGACAAAAGAAACAAAGCTATCACAACTTAATAACAAAAAGCCCATTTATAAAATACAACACCACAAAAACAAAACAACATCAAACATTTTTAAATTTTTATACAAGAAAGTCAAAACGTTTCATACAACATACTAAACAATAATTAAGCATACACTCGCCAATACACAAAAAGAATACGCGATTAACAATTAGATTCGAAGTCTGTGCGTAGCACGGGTTCTGATAACTTTTATTGAACAACAAAACCGGTGCATTTAATGTGAAGTATATACAACATCGAGATGGAAGTGCAAGGCTTGGCGGAATTGATCACATGCTATTTAGTAATTAGTATAGAATTAAAAGTCGGTTATGGATTGAGATGAAGTTGAAAAGGTTGCAAGAATAATTGATGATTTAACATAATGCAATATATATAGATATGTATTATGTTAATGCAATTTCATATACAAGTAATTTATGTGTGTTTTCTATTGATGTATCTCACATGTGCGAATTGATTAAGAAAATGTGGACGAGCATGTATGTAAAGCAACATTTAAATGGTTAAATGATACTTTTTAGCGTGATTAGTTCATGTAGGCATGCAATTTGAATAATGAATATAAAAGAAAAAGTACATAATTTTTGCTCGAACCCATTTGTAAATTAAAAAAAAATTAAGTTTAAGACATAATAGTCGAGTACAAAGGTTTTAGGAACTATTAATAGTGTGTTAATTAATATTCATTTGGTTAGCTATTTAGAATTGATTTTACTGATAAAATTTATTAATATTAGTTAGATTTCAATGTTAATTTTCAATGAAATTAGTTGTACAATAAAATGAGATGAAGCTAAAAAGGTTTGTAACGATTTTATACAGTTCTATGTACAATGCATTACCATTAACATCCTAAACTTCAAAAAATGCTTAAAACTTGCAATATAAACCCCTCATTTATAAATAGTCATCACAACTTAATAACCAAAAGCCCGTTAATAAAATACAACACCACAAAACCATAGCAACATCAAACATTTTTAAATTTTTATACAAGAAAGTCAAAACGTTTCATACAACATACTGAACAATAATTAAGCATACACTCGACAATACACAGAAAGAATCAGCGATAGCTCGTACGTAGCACGGGTTCTGAATGCCTCGTAACATATAAAGTATATGGGGTATAAAG
The DNA here is from genome assembly GCA_014162995.1 of Artemisia annua. Classification (NCBI taxonomy): domain Eukaryota; kingdom Viridiplantae; phylum Streptophyta; class Magnoliopsida; order Asterales; family Asteraceae; genus Artemisia; species Artemisia annua. Next base: position 170,996 of record LBNU01024623.1, on the reverse strand, counting down.
TCTAGCGAGTATTTATTAAACTTATAAAGTTATTAAAAAAATTATGTAAACTGTATACTTAAGTTCATATAATTTACTTAAAATTTTACGATTATAGTTTTATTAATTACCCTTTCATTTTTTTTGTTTTTTGTTTTTTGTTTTTTTTTTTGTTTTTTGTTTTTTGTTTTTTGTTTTTTGTTTTTTGTTTTTTTTTGTTTTTTTTTTTTTTCAAATATAACATATATGTTTTTATACATGTTTATTTTATTGAATGAAATTTAGATAAGTTTTACTAAATTGAAGTTATCTTTGACTTTTATTGGCCAGTAAGAATAATCAATTTTACCACATAAGCAGAGTAAAACACTCTTATTGGTCCAATCGAGTTTTTCAACTTTTTAAAATCTCTTATTATTTAACGGATGAATAAAAGGTTTGAAAAATAATAAAGTCATGGAAAAGAGTATGGAATTAAGTAGTATAACTATAAAAGATTTGCAATTTATTTACTTTACACAGTTACATAGATTTAAGATCATTTGACGACAATACTTTTTTTTACATACAAGGTGCAGCCTCTCGTAATTTTCCCAAACGGTTAGTAAATATATATAAGTTATTACGTTATTTAAATCCCCCACTTTTATGTGTGACAAAATTTTTTTTTATATTAGACTTGTTATATAAATCACAACGGTAAATTGTGATTTATCATTTGCCTAGGAACGTTGCTTGCACACAAACCTAGATAGTCTAAATTATCGCGAATATATTTAAATGTTTATATTTTTATAAATATACATTTCGTTTAAACACCGTACAATATTTATATATTCCCGGAGACTACGAAAATTCTCGAGACTACCCACTAATATTATTGGACCGTAACTCGACCCTTGAAATTCACTACATGGGCCCCCGTGACCCATTGGGCCTTAAAACCCAACACTAAACCAAACGGGCTCCCTTTATTTTTCTTTTCTTTCTTGTTACTGGGCCAGAAACAAACCAAAAGCCCACAAAGCTCTTAAAGCCCAAACCGCACCCTTTGTAAATTTTTTCTTTTCTTTCTTTTGTCCTAGCCGCGACACCCCTCCAAACGCACCCTATTTCTTGCAAACTCGACACACAATATTTTTACATCATTCGATTACTCACCAAGCAAAGAATTGAGATTGATAAAACTCGTTCCTTGTCTCATCCATTTACTCACTTAAAAGCCCAAAGTAAATTGCATAAACCGATTGTACAAAGAAACAAAAACGTGTCAAACTACTTCTACTCACCTCCCAACCTCACCTATAGCCACTAAACGAACACTATACATGTCAGGAATGAATAGAGGACTTTCTTACACATTCCCTTTGTTGCTAGTTCATGATTGGGCAAGATTTTGGTGCCACCTCTTGAAAACGAGCCAACACACAACCTCATTGGCATTTTTCCCTTGGCATGAACCCTCAAAAGTCCTATAAAAACGTTCCCATTCAACTCATGTGATATCACACACTTAAACGAACCAAATTCATAACTACTTGAAGTTTACGAGTCAAAGTTGGGACAGAAAGTTGGCAAGGCGTACGAACCGTAGAAATGATCCAAAGAAGAGAACCTTGTTCACCTCGAATCATTGCTAAGCCGTGAACCATTCTACATTGATCCTACGTACCAATTCGAACCACCCTTTACGAAAACTCCACCCCAAGTGGTGAGGTGAGAATGGAGAACCTTTGTTTTTATTTCATTTTCATTTCGTACAATTTTCTCTCGTATTTATTTTGAAATATATAAACATAACATACATTTATTTTTTCGACATACTTATAGTATTACAGGTTAACTAAGGAAATGTACAAATATTCGATCACTATAATAACATTTACACATGTAATCTCACACGTTTTCTTGTGACTTGACCCATTCGAATTCATGAAAACACTTAGAATAATTCTAAGTGTTGAAAACTCTTTTGATAACGATTTCTGTCGAACACTTTGGCCTCACCATTTATAAATTCGACATGTGACATATACATTTTATTGCTCGACCTCATTGTCACCTTGGTGGACAATTGAGGAACACTTTTTATTCGAACCTATGAGCTTATATAAGCAGTGTACTCGACTCATTTTGAACCTACCAAATTTGTTTTCTATAAAACTAATAGGATAACTCATGGGCTTATTAGCCCGTTAAGCTTATTTCTAGCTTATTCGATAAGCTGGTCACACAAGCTTGTTTGTAACATTTTTGTACTATAAAAATGAGTCCAGGGTCAGGCCCAAAGGTCTCGTAAGCCCATTGGATCTCAAACTCTTAACGGGCCTTGTAATTGTCTCGTTAAGGCCCAATCTTTAAAATAAGTACTTATTAAGCTAATAAGCAGTTGAAATAAATTATTTAGAATATACTGAGCTTATTGAAAAAGTATAAAAGCTAAATTCCAAGTTTGGTGAAATTTGGACTAACTTTGCAAAATTTTCATAACCGAGGACTAAAACTGCCAAAATGGGAAACTTAGGGTAAAAACTGTCAAAACTGATTTTCTGAGTTATAAAATTTAATTATTGAAACTTGTGGGTAAATATTGTAAATATTAATACATTTGGACCTAAAATGAAACAATAGTTAACTTTGGACTAACGGTGTAAAATTTATGTCATTAGGGTTATAAGTGTAAATTGGTGAAACTTAAAGGATTTTCTGTAAATATTATCTTATAAAAATAATATTAATGTTTTATATATATAAACACATATTTAATATATAAATTTAACTTATATAAATACGTTATATAATTCGTCACTATAATTAAAATTAACGAGATAACGATATATTATTTATTTGTTTTAAACGATATGTTTATTTTCATTTCCTTTATAAGTTGCAAAACTTTGATTTATAAATAATGACTTTACATCGGTCATCGATCATTTTACTTACAAATTATATAAATATATAACTTTGTTTTTGAACTTTAGGCATTTAAACAAACACGAGATTCGTTCATAACTAAATATCTAACATTCGCGATAAAAACCAGATTTAGACTATCAACTGAAACTTGCATTATATTTTAGGTTGTGTGTGAAGCCGTTGCATAACATCGTTGAGTTTACGAAACTACTACATCTACTACTAAGGTGAGTTCATAGCCCACTCTTTAACTATTTTTCCCGTGGGGGGGGATACATGCTTAAAAACTCGAACACAAGTCTTTTATACCGGGTATTGTAATACCGTCAGGCCAATGTTATATGCTTAAGTTACTATTGTCAAAAGTCCCTCGATCATGAACCTTAATCACTTGCAGGGTGAACGTAAATAAGTGTGGATAGTATTATTAGTGATTAACAATCCTCGTTTGGTCGTTAGAGAAAACACCAGACGCACTTTATTGTTCTTATAATAGGTTATTGACAAATACCTATCTTGGGGGCCTATTACTTACCGTCATAACTTGAGATTATGATTGGCTGTTAATCGTTGAGTGTCATGAGCTTAAGGCAATAACAGGAATATTGATTTTAAACTTATTGATTGCATGTGATTGCAATACATTCTCTAACTTGTGATTCAAACTCTTAAACTTAAACTTATGAATATCACTCAACTTTATGTTGACTTTAGCATGTTTATCTCAGGTAACTAAACAAGACGGATCTTGAAGGTACGGAGTGGGCAAAAACATAGCATGGACTATAATAAACTACTTATTTTCTTTCAGAATAAAACATGTTCTTAACTTATGAATATCATGTACCCTGGATATTTGGTATTTTGAAATAAATTAAACTTTAATACGTCACTTTGTGTCGTTTACTATGATTGTGACAAAGATCTTTGAAGTAATACCCCGAAAGTCTTCCGCTGTCATTGTTAAGTCTTCCGCTGTTATTGACAACTTTTGGGGGTGTTACACAAGGGACTAATTCCCACCCTCCATCTTTATTTGATTTAATGGATGAGATTAATCTCAATAATTTAAAAAACTCACTTTTATCATTTTTTTCAAATATTAATATCTTTCAAATCGTTAATCGTTAAGCGAAAAAAAAATATATTCCGTTACAACGAGTATTTAATTATCTTTCTATAGATAGGCAGTTTGATATATTTTTGGCAATTTTTTTTTTTTTTCGTTTTTTCACATTTTTCGTTACCGAAAAAATCACATGTGATATTACACTAATATCACATGTGATATTACATATCACATGTGATATTACATATCACATGTGATATTACACTAATATCATATCACATGTGATATTACATTAATATCACATGTGATATTACACTAATATCACATGTGATTTTTTCGGTAACGAAAAAAAGGTGAAAAAAGCGATTTTTTTAAAAAGTATATCAAAATGCTTATCTATAAAAAGATAATTAAATGCTCGTCGCGATGGTGTAATTATTTTCCCTTAACGATTAACGGTTTGAGATATTTAAATTATAAAAAATGGGTGAAATATTAAAATGCTTTTAATCTCAACAATTGATTTCTTTTTAGTTGAAATGGTGGCGATCACTCTAAAAGTTTGGTAGGTAAAATAACTGTTTTCACTCGTATATAGAAAATGTTTTTATTAATCAATAATCGACGTAACGTTCATGGAATTCACACAACAAATTAATTCGCTCACTAAAAATAGTAGTAATAAATTTCATTTGTACATATATAAATGAATCAAATACACATAATACAACCGAACCATCCATTTGTATTCTTGTAACCACCGGCTATTGCACTCCATCGTAAACTGCCATGGACACCGTTGCTCGTCCCCTCTTACTTCTTTTCTTCATCGTCATTTCTGGTACGTCTATCGTTCGCATGTAAATATTGTCCGTTGAGTCGTCGAACAATATTTATAGTCCTTGTAGTTGACAAGTAGTTACATTTTATCACGATTTCAGATTTTTTAAGGTCATTTATATATGGTTTTGAAACAATCTTGAAAATAATTACTGTACATTTAGTTTTTCTTGAAACCCTGCATTTTGTGTTTCCTGCTTAGTTAAAGCGATTATATATGTGATATGATCTTAGATTGTGATTTATCAATAAAGGTTTTAAAGTGTGTTTTGGATATGTTTTGATGTTTTTATGAATGTTGATTTTGTGTTTTGCTGATTCTGATAATTAACTTATTCTTAAAATTCTGTGAATAGTTTTTACATTTTTTTTTAACAACGTTATAGGGTAATCATCGAAGTGTTTTGCAAGTGTGAAAGTGCTTTGAAGTTGAGATTGATATATAGATAAATGTTGTATTTTCCTAATTCAGATTATGTAACTAAAGATTTTTGGATGTAAACTAAAAAAACCTGTAAATAACGTGATAACTTTATTTTTTATTTATTTATTTATTTTTTCTTTGAACCATTTGATACCTTTATTCAAGCCGCTTGTTTTATAATCTATGGGATCATATTGTTCTTTATTTTGTAGGTGGTATTTTAGGAATTGCAAAAGGACAAGCAACCGGACAGGTACGTACAAAAACTAGTCACACCGATCACATTTCATTTTGTTAGAAAGAATCCATGAAAGTATTGTGAAAACAAACCTTTTGTCATTATCTATTTTTGACAAATAAAACGACATTTTAGGGAGCTTGGTGTGTTGCAAAACCTTCTACAACAGAGATAGAACTAAAAAACAACATAGAATATGCATGCTCGTTTGTGAACTGCAACATGATTCAATCAGGAGGGACTTGTTTTGAACCACAAACGCTTATTAGCCATGCTTCGGTAGCAATGAACCTTTACTACCAAAAACAAAGAAGAAACTTCTGGAACTGCAACTTCACGAATTCCGGAATCATTTCTGTTACTGACCCAAGTATGATAATAGTCTTACATTTATATTTGTCATCCCCGTTTGATGATTTGATACATATAATTATGTTGCTTTTGCAGGCTATGCTGATTGCAAGTACGAATGCACTCGGTAGAGATTTGGGAGCGTTTGTATTTTGCTTTATGTAGTTGATGATTAATGATAATCGATTTTATGTTTCTCCCTTGTGAAGAATTATTTATATTTCATCAATAGATTTCATAAGGGTACAAGTTACAACAATATTTCTGCCAATTATGTGTATACAAACCATACCATTATTCAAATAGGAAAATGATTTGTAGGCCACTAATGGACTTAAAAATAGATCTACAAATGTAATCGGTGGGTAATAATGAGAGACATTGTGTGTATAACACTTGTTAAGGGGTGTCTTATTACATGTTGATGATCAAGAAGATGGTTGTTTTAAAATGTGGTCTGAGAATACTTTAATCTTATTGCTTCTAAATGGGGTGTCTTATTACATGTTGATGATCAAGAAGATGGTTGTTTTAACAGGAAACGAATGTGCATCAATACGAATGTTGTCACAAACATTTTTGAGTCGTTTAAAATTATTTTTCATGGTAAGGTCTTTTGGATTCGTGCTAAAGAAGTTCCTGGATGAGTGCCTGATTTTATGGAAGATAATGATGAGGAATATGATACTGATAGTGATACAAAGGAAGGAGATTCAAAAGGAGAAGATGTGGGATTGAAGAATTTTTCTATTTTTGAAGAAGAAAGTGATGTTGAAGAGATTCCTGAAACTAAGTTTGAGGAGGATCTATATAAACCTAATATGGAAGAGGTTTCTGTTGGACAAAAGGATAAGCGTTCAGAAGATCCTTTTAACATTTATGATTTACTCAACAAGAAAGAAGATGACAACTATAAAGATCATAGGTCAGAGAATAGTCTGAAGAACCCTCCAGGTTTTACGCCTACTGGTGCTATAGAAGAGCGGTTCAAAAAGAATGATGAGTCTAAAAAGGAGAGTGATAAATATTCCCATAGGTGTCATGAGGATGAGGTAGAAATTGGTATAAAGGACAATTGCTCAAATAAGGGATCAAAGGAAGATGCAGCTGAATCAGTTTGCTCAGGTCATTTTAAAAAATCAGAAATACCACGTACATGTGGCTATATATTGCAATTGATGGACGACTTGGTGAAGGTGGGACAAACAATGGGATATAACATGGAAGGGTGTATGAAAAATATGGAAGAGATTATTGAATCTCAGGTCATTTTAAAAAATCAGAAATACCACGTACATGTGGCTCTATATTGCAATTGATGGACGACTTGGTGAAGGTGGGACAAACAATGGGATATAACATGGAAGGGTGTATGAAAAATATGGAAGAGATTATTGAATCTCAAGGAGTGAACGATGTTCACCGATGAATTTTATGTCGTTAAATATTCAGGGCCTTGCCCAAAAGGCTAAAAAAGATTGGGTTAAGGAGTTATGTGTGAAAAATAAGGTGAATTTTTTGTCATTGCAAGAAACAAAAATGGAGGATATCGAGCTTTTTAGCGTTAAGATGTCTTGGGGTAATTTTGCGTTTGACTATATTCATAGTGCTTCGGTTGGTAACTCGGGTGGCATTCTTTGCGTATGGGATCCTAGTTCTTTTCATAAAACTAGCGCCACAGTATCTGATTATTTTGTTATGGTTAGGGGTGTTTGGGTGCAAAATGGTAACAATCTTCTTATTATTTCGGTTTACGCTCCTCAAGAGTTAACTGAAAAAAAGATGCTATGGGATTATTTGGCTTTTGTGATTGATAACTGGAAAGGTGAGGTGGTCATTATGGGCGAATTTAATGAAGTTCGAAAAAAGGTTGAAAGATTTGGGTCGGTGTTCAATGTGCAAGGTGCAAACGCGTTTAATCTGTTTATATGTAATGCGGGCTTGGAGGAGGTCCCCCTAGGTGGTTGTTCTTTCACGTGGTGCCATAAATCAGCTACTAAAATGAGTAAACTCGATCGGTTTCTTATTTCTGAAAGTTTAATGAGTTCGTGTCCTAATATTTCAGCAATTACTTTGGACCGTTACTTATCTGATCATCGGCCTATTCTTTTGCGTGAGTCACAGTTTGATTATGGGCCGATTCCTTTTAGATTTTTCCATTATTGGCTTGAAATGGAGGGCTTTGATAAGCTCGTAGAAGAAACGTGGAACGAAGCTCCTGTGGATGAGTCTAATGCAATGATCAATATGATGAAGAAGTTGAAATACCTTAAACATAAGATTCGTGTGTGGAATAATGATAAGAAGAAGAATGCCAGAAATAGTAAAACAAGTCTTAAAGAGGAGTTAGCTGATTTGGACGCGGTTATAGACAAAGGTGAAGGTAATGTTGATGTTGTTAATAAAAGAACGGATGTTGTTAAATCGCTTCAAGAATTGGAAAAACTTCAATCGTTAGAGGCGGCTCAAAAAGCTAAGATAAAATGGGCAATAGAAGGAGATGAGAACTCTAAATATTACCATGGCATCCTAAATAAAAAGAGGAATCAGCTTACTATACGAGGCATTTTAGCAGAAGGTACTTGGATAGACGATCCTTGCATGGTGAAGCGAGAGTTCTTATCTCATTTTACAAAAAGGTTTGATAAACCTGTGGAGAATCGCATTCATTTAAATATGAATTTTCCGAAGACCTTGTCTTCTGATTAACAAGCCGATTTGGATATTGAAGTGACCAAAGAGGAGATAAAAAGGGCGGTTTGGGATTGCGGGGTAGATAAATCCCCTAGGCCAGAAGGATTCACGTTTGGTTTTTATCGCCATTTTTGGAAAGTTATTGAAAATGATGTGGTAGATGCTGTGACTTATTTTTTTCAGCAAGGGATCTTTCCTAAAGGTGGTAATTCATCTTTCATTGCTTTAATTCCGAAAATTCCTAATGCTAAAATGGTTAAAGATTTTAGACCTATTAGCTTAATTGGGAGCTTGTATAAAATCATTGCTAAGATTTTGGCCAATCGGCTAGTGGTTGTTTTGGGCGATATTGTAAATGAGGTTCAATCGGCTTTCATTGCGGATAGACAAATCCTCGATGGCCCTTTTATATTAAATGAACTTTTTCAATGGTGTAAGTCGAAGAAGAAACAGTCTTTGATCTTTAAGGTAGATTTTGAGAAGGCGTATGATTCGGTTCGGTGGGATTTTTTGGACGACGTTTTGAAAAAGTTTGGTTTTGGAGAAAGGTGGTGTGGTTGGATTCAAAGCTGCCTTCGATCTTCAAGAGGTTCGATTATTGTCAACGGTAGCCCCACAGAGGAATTTCAGTTTTGTAAGGGTCTTAAACAGGGTGACCCGTTATCGCCTTTCTTGTTTATTTTAGTCATGGATAGTTAGCATATTTCGTTTCAAAGAGCGGTGGATGCAGGTATGTTTTGTTGGGTTTATTGATTTGATGATACAAAACAAGAAGAATGAAACTTCAAGGACTTAAAGTGACAAAAGAAGAATTCTTCAATTAAAGAAGAATAAAACAAGAAGGACTTGCTTGCAAAAGAAGATTTATATTTTAGTCCTTTGTAGTCATTTGTAAACCCTAAATATCTATTATATAAAGAGATCAAGGGTTAGGGTTTTTAGTACAAGTCTTCCACAATGTAGAGTACAGTAAAGGGGTGTGTGTGTTCTAGGGCGTGTAAACTATAAACGCCTAGAACTAGTTTGTTTGTGTTTGATACCTCCAAGGTCTGAGATGGCTTAGATCCCTGTTACAGTTAGGTAACACGTTTTATTCTCATCAATTAAAATTGGAGGTGATGATGGTGAAAAACCTTGTTGCAATAATTATTGATTTGTTCTTATTCCGCTACATATTGTTTTTCAATATTATTGTTAACCCTAGATGATATGAGGTCTAAACAACCTCGAGCTTCAACGATTCCACAATTGGTATCAGAGCGTAGGGGGCTCGTTACCTAGGGATTCACCAGGTTTCGTTTGTCGAAGATTGAAGAAAACAAGAAAAAATTCGAATTGGTTTCAATTTTCGCAACTTTCTGCAGATCAGTTTTGTAACAGCGATAGCTCCTTCGTTAACCGTTGGATCGGGCTGAAATTTCTACTGGTGCTTCTCTATATATCAAGGAAGATTTCCACCGGAGGGATCTTCAATCTGAGCTTTTATGTGAAAGTTCTGGTTTGTCAAAGTCTGCTGCAGAAAAAGTTCACTCTGCTGCTGAAAAAGTTCACTCTGCTGCTGAATAAGTTCACTCTGCTGCTACTTGTTTCTGATTCTGCTGCTCGGGTATTAACTCTGCTGCTCGTTTGAAACATACTACTGCTATGATTTTTTATATATTCAAACGACAACAAGTAAGAGTAGTTTTTGTCGATATTAAAGGGTTCTTGAAAGCTTTGTTTGTAAAGTTTAATTGTTTGAGTGGAAGGAGCTTCAAGAATACATGGGTTTTGTGGTTGTTCGACAAGAAATTCTATGAGCAGATGGGGTTGATTGGTTTTGATTTACACACACAAGAAGGTTACAAGGAGTTTGGTTATTTGTTCTTAATGGTTTAATGGCTCGTTCTTATTGGTTCAATTGGTTTCGAAGAAGGTTGATTATCATTTATTTGATGTTGTAGTTGAGTTTCACAAGTTTATGTTCTTATCATATCTTAAAAGGATTCTTGCACCTTTTAAAGGTAACTTGTTCGTTCTTAATGGTGTGACGAAGAATTGACAAACAGTTGAAAGAGTTACGTTATTGTGCTCAGTGATTATTGTCAAGAGATTGCGGTCTCCCTATACATGAGGTATACGTTTGGAGTCACGTGGTTAGTACAAGATATAAGACACAAGTTTGGGTTATTCAACTTCTTCAACAAATTTATTATATTTGGTTTTCTTCATATGTGATCATTACATAGAGCCTACAGATTTGAAGAATCATGAAGATGGTTAACATATTAATTTCAGGGGAAGTATCTTATGATATGTTTAATCATTTGATGTTCATGCACCACTCAAGGGGAAGTTGTTGATTCTTACTATTGCTCGTTAGTATTACTACTGATGGTTTAGATTTCTATTGTTACAAGTTCATTTATAGTTGCGGAAAACTTTATGGAGGATAATTTGAGACATTAGAAGGATGAATTGGATGTGTGGTATTAGTTCGTGGTGGTAAAGATCATATTTTATATGTTCCCTATTTGTTGATAACAAAAAGGGGAAGAGATATTGGAGTGGCATGGCATGGCTTAAGGGGAAGACAAGATATGTTTCATTCAGGGAGATGCTTACATCTCAACTTCTCTACCTCGTCTAGGGAAGTTCGTACAAGATTCGTGGTTGTTTTGTCATCATCAAATAGGGGAAGATTGTTAGGTTTATTGATTTGATGATACAAAACAAGAAGAATGAAACTTCAAGGACTTAAAGTGACAAAGGAAGAATTCTTCAATTAAAGAAGAATAAAACAAGAAGGACTTGCTTGCAAAAGAAGATTTATATTTTAGTCCTTCGTAGTCATTTGTAAACCCTAAATCTCTATTATATAAAGAGATCAAGGGTTAGGGTTTTTAGTACAAGTCTTCCACAATGTAGAGTACAGTAAAGGTGTGTGTGTGTTCTAGGGCGTGTAAACTATAAACGTCTAGAACTAGTTTGTTTGTGTTCGATACCTCCAAGGTCTGAGATGTCTTAGATCCCTGTTACAGTTAGGTAACACGTTTTATTCTGATCAAATAAAATTGGAGGTGATGATGGTGAAAAACCTTGTTGCAATAATTATTGATTTGTTCTTATTCCGCTGCATATTGTTTTTCAATATTATTGTTAACCCTAGATGATATGAGGTCTAAACAACCTCGAGCTACAACGATCCTACATGTTTAAAGGTATTTCTTTAGGTCCTTCGTTACATCTTTCACATATGTTTTATGCCGATGATGTGGTCTTTGTGGGACAGTGGAGTGATTCTAATATTGACACTATTGTTCATGTGTTGGATTGCTTCTATCGTGCGTCGGGAATGCGTATCAACATGAGTAAAAGCAAACTTATGGGGATTTCTGTGGAGGAGGATAAAGTTGACCAAGCAGGTTCTAAAATTGGTTGTTGTACTCTTAAAACTCCTTTTTCCTACTTAGGGTCAAAAGTGGGTGGGCTTATGTCTCGTATACAATCTTGGGATGAGATTGTTGAGCGTGTGATTGCTCGTCTCTCAAAATTGAAAATGAAGATGCTTTCCATAGGAGGAAGGTTAACCCTTCTTAAGTCGGTTTTAGGCTCGATGCCAATTTACCATATGTCAATTTTTAAAGTTCCGATAAGGGTGTTACAACGCTTGGAATCTATTCGTTGTCATTTTTTCAATGGAAATGATCTTCATGGTAAAAAGCCGTCATGGGTGAAATGGAAAAATGTGTTGGCTTCTAAAGAGAAAGGAGGCCTTGGGGTTTCAAGTCTATACGCATTGAATAGAGCCCTTATGTTTAAATGGGTGTGGCGGTTCCTTACCCAAAGCTCATCGTTATGGGCAAGGGTAATTAAAGCGATCCATGGAGATGATGGGAAAATGGGAAAGAATGTGAAGTCTGGTTATCCGTCTATATGGCTTGATATTGTGCATGAGATGGACCTGTTGAAGAAACAAGGTATTGACGTAATTAAATGCATTAATATAAAGTCAGGCAACGGGGAGAATACATCTTTTTGGGAGGATGTTTGGCGTGGGGACATTGCGTTTAAACATATGTTTCCTAGAATGTACGCTTTAGAGTCATGTAAGTCGATTGATGTTGCTTCGAAGTTGTCGCATCTGAGCTTGGATTTTTCTTTTCGTCGTGTCCCGAGGGGTGGTGTGGAACAAGAACAATTTATAGCGTTGATGGCGAAGGTAGAGGGCGTTTTTCTTGTTAATAGGAGGGATAGGTGGGTTTGGTCTTTGGAGGGCTCGGGAGAGTTCTCTGTTGCTTCGGTTAGGAAGTTGATTGATGATAAAACTTTACCGGAGGTGGCTGCTAAGACTCGTGGGATTAAAGTTGTTCCTATCAAGGTTAACGTTCATGCTTGGAAAGTAAGGTTAGATTGCTTACCAACTAGAATTAATATTTCTCGTAGAGGTATGGATATTGATTCTATTATATGTCCGATGTGCGATGATAGGGTGGACATCGACTAGTCATTTATTTTCTTTACTTTGCCACAGTATGCTAGAGGAGATTTTTCGTAAGATCTCTGATGGTGGGGATTTAGTTGGCATGGAAGTATCTTTCGTTCACGAAGAATGGTTAGCTGGCTTGTGAATCTTCGTTCTCCATTAAGTACAAAAAGATCTCTTGAAGGAGTTTGCTATGTTATGTGGTGGCATATCTGTCTTTTCGCAATAGGAGAATTTTGGTTCGAAGATCCTCTCGAAAGGCGATGATTTTTGAAGATGTGGTGTCTTGTTCTTTTTATATTGGTGTTCAGTTTTACGATGTAAAGTATTCGCTCCCCGTGGACTTGATTGGCTTCAAAACCCTTATCTTGTTTCGTTGTAATTCTAGGGCTCCGTTGCTATAGATTTGTAATAAATTTTTTTTCGTTCAAAAAAAAAAAAAAAAAAAAAAAAAAAAAAAAAAAAAACCACTTGTTAAGGCGCTAGTTCCCCAAGACTTGAAATGGGTCATTTGGCCGTAGAGTGGTGGGTACCCTCGTGTCGTAGGCTCGTGTCATAGGGAAAAAGTGTACCACGTCAGCAAAACCAATCTATGGCACCACATTCTGCCGTTACCCCTTGACACTAGGAAATGTGTGTGCTGTATGATTTTTTTATTTTTTTCATTAACATAAAATAAGCATACACAAGTATATATAAGTAAAATTTAATTTATTAATAAAAAAAAAATATACATAATTCAAGGACATTACATAAAATGTTTAACTAAAAGAATATGTTAACAAAAATGTACTACCTAGGGCCCAACTGATGTAAACTCGGGCCAAAAAAAAATATGTTAGCAGTGGCTCCAAAAAAAATGTTTTAAAAAAGTCACTACTTTTTCCTTCCTTCGGCTCTGCGCTGCCTCCAACACAACACAAACCCACCAAAAAAAAAAAAAAAAAAAAAAGAAAGAAAGAAAAAATGCTACGGCGGTTGCTGGTAGAGATGGCAATGGAGTCGGGTATGCGGGGAATGGTTGATACCATCCCCATCCCCATCCCCGAAGTTAGATAGTTATCCTCATCCCCGTCCCCATCCCCGTCGGGGGTCACAATCGCATCCCCATCCCCATCCCTAATGGGGAACGAGAATCCCCAATGGAGAATCGAGGATTTTTCCCATTACATAATTGACATTTTAAATAGATTTCAAATGGTGCAACCATACTAAAGCAAACAAAATTCATTCATTAGATTAAGTTCAAGTATTTGACAAAACATAGTAAAGAGTACAACTTAACATAGGTACGAAAACGACTAGAATTGGAAACAAAAACACGAACTAATCCAACATGCAAAGGTACAACGACCACTAACAAGAGTATACTAGCGAATATTGAGAAGATTTTTAATATTATATACATATATAAGTATATTCATGTATAAAAGATGTTCGAGGACGGGGACGGGTACGGGGACCCAAGGGTATTACCATCCCCGCCTCCATACCCGCTTTTGAGTAATGGGGATTCCACTTCCCCATCCCCATCCCCATACCCGGTTCCCATACCCGGTCAACTCGAGGATTCCCCTGTCAAATCGGGTCGGGTATTGGATTCTTCATCGGATTCGGATTTTTTTGCCATCTCTAGTTGCTGGTCAACACAGCACGATCGAGGTTTTTGGGCTGCTAGCTCAACACGAGCCTATGGCTTGTGCGTACCCTTTGCTCTAATTAGAGTTGGACTTATGGTCTAAATTGCCACCCCTACCTAAAGATCACGCCTTTCAACAGAATACAAGTATGCATGACTCTCATCTTGTGATAACTATATTTCAGGGAGAATGTGTTCATCTATCGTGTAGCACCAAAATCTTAGGAGCTAAGAATTAAGCGCTTTTCTGCATTTGCAACATAAAACAAACTCTACAAAGAGTGTATGTAGATCTTTCCAGTTAATATAAAAGAACAAATAATAATACAGATCAACGTAAAGCAATAAATATGCATGAGTTGAAGCAGCTAGCAAGCAACCCTTGTTATATCCATACAGCACAAACTTATCAATAAGTAATAACACAACAGGATACAATTGGAACAAGTACCAAAGTACCCATGAGAAATACATGTCATAAGAATTCGCACACCAGCGAACATCCACTTATTCATATAGTTAGGTCACAGCAGCCTTTAGTTCTTCAAATTCCCGACAACTACTTTCTGCAGTTCTACTTTTAGAGATTTGAGATACTTAACAGCCTCATCTATAACAGCAACTGAATTCATTTGCTTTCCACCAGGCACAATTTCTCTTAACGTATTCACCATCTTCCTCATCTTTTCACGTTTTCTTTCACTACTACCACTTGACTTACGAGAAAAAGACGATAAAGCCAGCCTGCTCTTTACGAGCCTTGAAGAACAAGAATCTGCAGTATCTTTTAAATCATTTCTATGCGTCCGTGCTGTGCTAAGTTCGTCCTCTTCATATTCTTCCTCACTATCTTCCTCTTCAAAACTCAACAATAAATCAATATCCGCTGAATCTTCTTTCATAACAGAGTTAAGTTCTCTAGGGGCATTTATGTTATTTCGCACAAGCATGTTTTTTTCGATATAAGATGTACCAGGTTGAACAATGCTTGGGCTCACTGCCGGATGGTACATGATTTGACTACGATTATCGGTACGGTCAAAGATGATGAAATTTCTTGGGCAAATCTTTGAGGGTTGAAAGTCAACATTTTGACTAAAGAATGATGCAATATGAGGATTCGGAATGTATCCTCTACCCACTTGATCGGCAAGAGGGAGTTTTGTATTCGAGTGCAAGTGTTGATGGTCACTCTGCATTTGTTCAGTTAAGCAAGCACTTGCTACTTTTACTCAAAAGTCGAACTCGTGGGGGTTCTAAAACACGTGTTTTTTGTTTGAATCTAAATGAAAAAAGAAAAAAAGAATTCTAAAAGAAAATAACAAGAGCAAATGATGCCCTAAGTTATTTCCATTTTGTGTCTAAACTTTTTACTCCAATTTATCCGTAGTTTACCAGCAGGCAATAATCTTACCGTCTACTAATAAAATAGCCAATGCGAGTGTGACAACTGCCTAAATCACGAAGCTTTAGCTAACAGACTACGTAATGGGTTTAAGCAACTGACGGAAATATTCAGCCTGTAAAGCAAACAGCATATAGATAACCATCAATCAAAATGTTCAAAATTGTAATATTAAACGATTACAGTTCTATAATATATAAAGTTGGTGACAAGAAACACACTATGAATTATGTTAACTTTAAGGAATATGCAACTCTTCCAATACAAGTATCAATCATTTCATACTGGAGGCAAGGGTTGGTCAAAATGGGAACTAATGTATGGGACAAGTAGGGTTGACCAGCAATTTTCTTTTAATCTGTCCATTTAATTAATGAATGTCTACTCTACATGAGTATAAATGATAAATATATTATCATATTGTTAGATTTTTTTAACAAAGAGACCTGAAATGTTGTCTGCATTAATATAACACTTTGGGGATACTTTCAAGTTTCAACTAGTTTAACCATCCCTTCATAGCTGAACTTTTTGATGAGGCCCCAAAAGGATTGGGAAGGAAGCAGGGACGGAGCTTGAACCATTTTTTCAGGATGGGCCAAAGTGACATTTACTCATTAGGGGGACCAAATAATCAAATAAATAAATTTTTTCAGTAGCTCTAAGAACAATCAACACTATATGCAAAAAAATTTGGAGGGGCCAGGGCCACCCCTGCCCTTGGTATCCTCCATCCTTGGAAGGAAGATTGTTCCAAACAGACAACGACTTTTGACTTTCTATAATCAATCTAGTCATCGAGCACTAGCATAACATGACTTCAAATTTATTTAAAGATTCTTGCTTGTTTCATTACAACGTAATATAGAACTGTTAATCTCCTATTACTGAAAGTATTATTCTTTTCTTTAAGGGATATGCAATGTTTGACTAGACACGGTTAAGTGTATAATTTGAGCAATTAATTAGTAGTTTAACACAATGTGAGATGATAACTACATTTCTATTCCAAGTGATCTACATCCATCCAAAAAAATATGATGTTAGACCAAATAGACGTTACTTGTGGCAAATTCCATTGTTGTCCATAAATTGAATTACGTTAAATATAACCAGAAAGAGTAGTGGTTGGCATGACTAATTCATGTGCCTAATTTTATGTCTAACAAGGATCTTGAAATACATAGCCAAATTAATGGTAAAAAAGAAAAGTGAAAATAAGTGTAATACATGTGTTACAAAATGAATAGATTAGGCATAAAATTAGTCACATGAAGTAGTCATCTCAATCATTTTCCAACCAGAAATTGATAACATTTGAAAAAAAGTATTCATAAATTATGATACAAACGGGTTGAGAGGGTCAAACAGACACAAAGTCACCCAAAATTTCCAAATGCATAAAACCTCCTAAGTTATTATCTCATATTACCATTAATCAATCACTTGGAACATTCTAATAAAACATTCATTAAAGACAAAGGTGCACCTATTTTGGTTGGACTACAAATAGCCCAATATTAATTTTCTTGAACAAAAAACTATAGAATTCAAATGTACATAAATCATGGAACAAGTTACTTACAAATGAAAGTAATTTAGAGAAAATACACAACGTAAAGTATTACCTGACAAACTTGCATCAAATTGTAGTAAGCAATTACCCCAACACTCATTTTAATCTTCCCAACTTCCTTCAAGATTCTAATTGTCTTTTGTGAAACACCAATGAACATTCTCAATCCTCCACCCAGAATTTAAAAGCAATATATTAAGACTAAAAACCCGAACAAGTTGTACCCTGCATATCAAAAATGAAAATCCATATAACCCACAATTAGTACATTATGAAAAACACGAAAGAAAATTTTATGGAGCACAAAAACAATGATCCATCTCACCTACGAAATAAGGTTAGAGAATAATGCGAAAGAACACCACTAAGCACACGCACTTTCCGAAGTAATTCACTCCCAAAGCCGTCCAAGGCATTGCTGATCTAGTTCTTCAAATACAAATTCATACGATAGTCCCCTCAACCCAACACCTGAAACTAAAACAACATAACCAAAACTTAGAGTTAATTCAACAATAAGCAAAAAAACCACCAAAAGCTGTCGAACTCATAGATTCAATAATCCAGATTGCAAGATACATTAGCCTAACGCATTCTTATTCTTTATTCATTGTACATTATACTTATGCACAACCCGCCGACCATGTAAGTCCCTGTCTAACCTACGCTTTCATTAAGAAGCACGGAATATAACCATTGTATCCCCCAAGCCAGATTTAAAAATCTCGACCCACAACCTCCAAATCAACTAAAACTCTAACTGGGAAAGCTATAACACAAAACTTCTATTATACACTGATTTATCAACACATAAAAATGACCCATGAACATTTTAACTCTAAAAAAGAGATAGCCTATGGATCTTACTTATTATAAATTGCATTTTCCCACAAGGTTACATTCAAATGATCCATAACACCTTAATCACATTACATAACATTTCATATATAATAATATACAATCTACTGTGCTCAATAGATCCATATATAAAACTAAACAGCTTCGTAAACATATACAAATATATCAACAGCTGCATAATAACTTAAGCTACAAAACAGTACATAAAAAAATTTCAACACGTACCCAGATCAAGATTCACCAAACTAAACACAAAAACCAAATCTTTATAGAAAAAAATGGATCTAAAGATGAAATGGGTATGGTTTAAGTTGTGTTAAAAATTATTTTTGTGGGCTTTTAAAACGCGTAATGTGGTGGGAGAGAAGTCACAGTCACCGTTGGATTGGGAAATGAGGAGCATGCGTGAGAGTGGGTCCCACAAGAGGCGTTTGACAAAATGCAAAATCTTTTGTATTGTATGTGAGTAGGGGTAAAAAGTAGTAAAAGAGATCTCTTGGGATATGAATGATTTTGTAGTATTTTTTTAGGGATGCAATAACCACACCCTCCTTATCATGGTGGGTCCACCTATTTTGGTCAAACAGTACAACCCGTGAAGCATACCGTACAACCGGCAGAATCATCAATCATAGGGAGGGTGTGGCTTAGGGAGGGTGTGGCTAACTCACCCCTTTTTTTAACTTGTGTACTTGTTTCCTCTTTACTTGTGTTTAGTTTGCATGCCATGACACGACGACATGAGTGTAAGTACTTTGTACGAGTAGTTAATTTGTACCCCTAGATACGCATGGGTTCTGGTTTGTCATATGTAGTTAGGGAGGTGCTATAAGAACGGAGTCTAGGATCCAAAGGGACAAAATCTGCCAAACCCTCCCACTTGGGAGGGTACTTTTTTGCAGCTTTTATATTTTATTTTATTTTCAACTTTTGTAATTTTTTTTTTATTTATTTAATTTTTTTTTGTCCAAGTTTTTGGTCAAGTCCAAGTGCAGATTTTTTGTCCAAGTCCAAGTGCATTTTTTTTTTTTTTTTGTTTAAGTGCACACAAGCATATTACACAAAAGCAGTTTGCACACAAGCAAGGCTCAGATTAACACGTAATCGTCATCGCCTTATAATATGAAAATAATTAACTCACAAATATATTAGGCTCGGATATGAAGGTTGCAAAATGATAAAAATATCACTTTGCCATCTTTTCGGTTTTTAGAAAACCATTCGTCATCGCCTTTTTTAGAAAACCATTTGTCCAAGTGCACACAAGCATTTTTTTTTTGTCCAAGTGCAGATTGCACACAAGCAGATTGCAACCAAAGTTACACAAGTGAAACAGATTGCCCAAGTGCACAGATTGCACCCAAGTTACAACAAGTGCACAGGTAACACAAGTGAAACACACATGTTTCACAACTCTCACAAGGTTCACAAGGTTCACAATCTCAGATTCCCCAAGTACAACAAAGGCAAAAGCAGATTCTCAAACTGCAGGAACTCACAAGACCATATTAAAGATTCTCAAAGTGTTAGGTACAACAAAGGTTCGTGATATATTGAGCCTCACCACAAAGCAAGATCACAAAGCGGAATGGGAAACTTTATATCATCATCGACTAATGGAGTAAATAATTATACAGACAGAACATTGTAAATGATTATTGATTTATGTTGTAAATAATTATACAGACAAAACATTGTAAATAATTATACCGACAAAACATTGTAAATAATTATTGATTTATGTTGTAAATAATTATACCGACAAAACATTGTGAATGATTAATGATTTATGTTGTAAAAAGCTATTTGGTGTATATAGTAAATGATTAAATATTTATTTAAATTAGTAATAACATTATTGATTGATGTTGTAAATTATTATGCAAATTCTTTTGTCAGGTGGGAGGAAGAAATCCTTTCTTGTGTCGATGTGAGAGAGGATTCATTATAGAACGGAAATCCGGGAAAGAAGGTAGTCGTGGGCGACTGTATTATGCATGTCCTGATTCAGTGGTAAATAATCATACGTTTGCTTAGTTATGTAAATATGTAAATAATTTGTTTGTTAAAAATAAATTTCTTATAATTTTATTAACATGTAATAGCCAGGTACAACTAACTATAGGTGTCGATACTTCATGTGGAAAGATGAATTTGAAAGGAGGTACTTTAATCAAGCCTCTTCTTCAGCACAGTGCTTAAACTGCGTTGCTCATTTAAATAAGATTGACGAGCTTGAAGCAAGAAACAAGCTGTTGATGACAAGAATAAAGACGCTGGAGATGGAGTTAGAATTGGCAAGGAATCCTGAGGATCACGCTTGTCAATCGGGTGCAAGGCTCCATGATCTTTTAAATGAAATGAATAATCTTCATATGTCGTAGATGATGTTGCTTTTAAATAATGTGTTAACGTTGTTGTTTAATTGAATGATAACATTTGTTGTTACAGTCGTTTAATGTGGTAACGTTTAACGGGTTATTATTCAATAAAAACGCATTAGACGTTATTATTCTATAAAACATTATACAAAACATTAGACAAAACTTTATACAAACAATGTCGTTTAATGTGGTAACGTTTAACGGGTTATTAACATTATACAAAACATTAGATAAAACTTTAATGTGGTAACGTTTAACGTGCTATTGTTGTTGTTAATTAAATAAAAACGCATTAGACGTTTAATTGAATAATAACATTTGTTGTCATAGTCGTTTAATGTGGTAACGTTTAAAGTGATAAAAATAACACAAAATACATTTCACAAACAAAATACAAAAAACAAATAACAAAACAAAACAAAACACAAAAANATCAATTTTAAACTAAAATGATAGGGACCGTCTTTATAACCCCACCCATGTAGTTAATCAATTTTTTACTTTTCACTCACTACTTCCGATTGGGTTTTAACTTGATATGATATTAGTCATTCATTAAAAAAAAAAAAAAAAAACAAAACAAAACAAAACAAAAAAACAAACAAACAAACAAACAAAAAAACAATAATTTTCGACCTTTTGGCCGACTAATCCATGAGGTTTGAATTCACTGCCACACAGACTCAAACCAGGTAAATCCCTTCCTCAGGAGGTTGGCATGACCACTTAAAATTGTTTGCACCTAACAGAAATTGAATTTAATACCTCACACATTTTAAAGTGACAAGCTCCTTTGCCACTACGCCACCCTTAAGTCGTTTTAATCAATCAATTGTTATATTCCTTTTTTTAGAGAAACTCCAAAATACATCATTTGTGGTTTTCCCCGACTCGCACTATACATCCCTCTCGCAAAAGTTTCAACAGATATATCACTCCGTTAGTAAAAATTAACCTATATACATCTCTCCGTTAAAATAAGGACAAACGGCGCAAATTATTTCTCCATTATCTCCTAGCGAGATAGAAAATATTTACACCGTTAGTCCTCTGGGTTAACTGTATTTGCACCGTTAGTCCTTTTTTACGTTTTCGTCCGTTTATTACATTTTCGTCCGTTTTGTTACGTTTTTTTTATTTTTTTTTTACGTTTTCGTTCTTTTTTTATTTTTTCGTTCGTAAAAAAGCAGATGGATATATGTACACTTTTGGATGAGGGTTTTAATTATAGCATAAAGTTTGTTCCTCTATAAAAGAAGATAGAGTTAGACCACAACGAAAAAAGAAATTATAGTTGACATATAATCTATTGTCTGTGTGAAATCAAATAAAAGAACTTTGTGTGAGAGAAAAGTATAATATCCTTTTATATATTGATTTTCTTAAACAATATAACGTAAAACTAAATAGATAGATACATAGTCAAAACCTCTAAAAGGTTAAAAAAAATTAAAAAAAATAAAATAAAATAAGAAGAGCCTCAATATATCCTTCGACTATAAAGGCTTCATGTTTGCCTAATCTTTAAATATAACTTGCTAAAACAAGTTAATACAACATAAGAGTGAGACAAGATTAAAAAAATCAAGTTTATAAATAGCGTGAGGCGTAGCGTGGCGGCATAACTACGCCTCATCCCTTACGAGCCAAGGCAAAGTCATGGCGTTCTTTAAGGTGTGACTAAGGCGGCAAAAAAATATTTATAGATTTATTATTTATGTTATAGTATCATATTTCATATACATTTATACTACTATATTAGACACTTAGACTAATAGTTATTGTATATTTACCAGGCCTAAATACGAAATAGCCCAAATTTCAAATACTGGTTCAAAATAGTTATTTAAAAAAAATCGTTCTAAAAGGCTCGCCACGCCTTACCAAAAGGTAAGCCTTTTCGCGCCTTTTTACACGCCACGCCTAGAGCAGCCGCCATGGTCCATATCGTGGTGGCGAGGCCACGCCTCGCGTCTTAGCAACGCCTTTGCGGCGCCTTGGCACACCTTTTAGAACACTGAAAAAGATCTCATGTTTGTATCTCAAAACGTAAAAAAAAACATATGAAAACGTTAAAAAAAATGGACAAAAAACATAAAATATACTAGTTATTAAAATAATTTTGGTAAAAATTTGGACCTACTTTTTCTACTCTCTCTATCTCTCTCATTATTTTATATTATAAAAATAATAAAAAAAATGATATACATATCTTCTCTAATTATTAAAATAATTTTTATTAATAAAATATTTTTTTCTGGCAACTAAACTAAATTCAAGTTTAAATCTTAAAGCAAATCCAAATTAAATTCTAATCTCGATTACAACCAAACGCACCCTAAAATAAGTACATCCAAGTTATAGTTATATCCTTCATTTCAGAAAGAGAGTTTTTATAGTAATATTTGACAATAATGAGGTCATCGCTAACTATGTTCTTCGCAAATCACTAAATTTGAGGAATGAAAATGTATCATTTAGTTAAACTAGTTTTTGTAAAACCAAACCAGAAGTGACTTCAAGTTGAATGGAGTATGTAGAACCGTAGAGTGAGGTGAATATAGTCTTTTTGACTAATTTGAAGTTTAACAACTTCAAGTCTCCAAGAGTGTATAAGTATATTTGCACAACACAACTACAACCACAATATAAAGAGAATAATGAGAGAGATGGAGAGAGATAGACAGCATGATATATATTTAGTGGATTCAAACCGTTACAACTTTACTCCACCGATATTCACAAAGATCGATACTCACTAAGAAGAGCTACTCCCAACGGTATTCTGTCCTCGGAAACCACCCACAAGATTCTCGTGATTCGACTTAACATGCACTAAGACCACAAAGAACTTCCCCGCGAAATTATCAAACCGCAACTAGACCTTCACCCGATCTAGGCTTCACCACCAAGGTATAAGACTTCACACCCTTACAACTAATTACAACTGATTGTTTGTTGGAGATAACCTAACCTATCCTAGAGACTTTATTTTAGAAGAAAGAGTATAAATAAGAAGACCCTCGACACCACACGCTAGTGGATTAGGTTCTTGTGTGTCTCTTTTTTTAGAATTAAGTGTTCTTTAAATAGATGATAAGATAAGAAGTTAGAACACAATAAGATAGTAGACTTAGAAAGTAGAGAGAAAGAATGAATTGCAAGTGGTAAGGAAACAACTAGACGAGAGGGGGTATTTATAGAGAACATAAGATGTTGGACAGTCTCTGGCGCGCTAGCCAGGTGCGCTGGCGTGAGCTTGGGGTGCCAGAGTCTGTTATGACTCTTGGCTTGTCTACAAATTTTCGCTATTGTTAAACCCCCAAGTGCACTTCACCTTTGACATTTCCATGTTCATTCCAATACTCAAAGTGAGATTAGGTCAACCAACTCAATTAGCTAAGGATTAAATGATTAAAACTTTTAGTGATGTAGTATAACTAGATAGCTGGGGAGTCTGGTCAAATTTGAAAGAGAAGAAGATAACCATTGGACATTGTATGTTAGGTAATAATTTACCTCTTAATTTTGAATTTCAAAATTCAAACTCAAAAACCAGTTGTTGTGAAAGAGTAGTATGTGTTGTGAGAGGGTTGAGTGTGTAAGAATATTGTGTCATAGAATGTGTCATAGGATGAGTTGTGTAAAGATGTATTATTTGAATTTCCATTTCCCCATGGAAGTATAAACGCCAACTATACCTTCACCCGCTCTAGGCTTCACCACCAAGGTACAAGAATTCACACCCTTACAATTGATTACAGATGATTGTTTGTTTGAGATAACCTAAAATATCCTAGAGACTCGATTCTAGAAGGAAGGGTATAGACAAGAAGACCCTCGACACAAAACACAATAGTGGATTAGGTTCTTGTGTGTCTCTCTTGTGGAATTAAGTGTTCTTTCAATAGATGATACAAGAAGAAGTTAGAACACAAACTTAGAGAACAGAGAGAAAATAAATTAGAGACAAAGAATGAATGACAAGAGGTAAGGAAATAACTAGACAAGAGGAGGTATTTATAGAGAACCCAAGATGTTGGATAGTCTCTGGCGCATTAGCTTGGCGCGCCAGAGTCTGTTCCGACTCTTGGCTTGTCTACAATTTTCCGCTATTGTTAAACCCCCTCAAGTGCACTTCACCTTTGACCTTTCCAAGTTCATTCTACTACCCAAAGTGGGATTAGGTCAACCAACTCAATTAGCCAAGGATTAAATGATTAAAACATTTAGTGAGGTGGTGTAAGTAGATAGTTGGGGAGTTTGGTCCAATTTGAAAGAAAAGAAGAGAACCATTAGACATTGTATGTTGGGTAATATTTTGCCTTCCAATTTTGAATTTCAAAATTCAAATTTAAAAACTAGTTGTTGTGAGAGATTAGTGTGTGTTGTGAGAGGGTTGCATGTCTAAAAAGATTGTGTCATAGGATGAGTTGTAAAGATGTGTTATTTGAATTTAAATTTCAAATATGAGTTGGTGATTGTGAGAGGATGGAGTGTGTAGGAAGCTAGAAGTGTAAGATGATGAGTTGGTTAAATCAAGATCACACAAAGGGAAGAGAGATGTATCTTGTAAAAATGATAAGCATACATTTCAAATCGAAATTTGTTTGTGAGAAAATGTGAGGTAGAAGTGTGCTAGGAAATCTTCATCAAAGTGAAGAGTGTATGTGAACGTAGGATAAGGGATGTTGTGTTGTATGGGACAAGAGAGAATGATAATATAATTTAAATTTGTGTGAGAGGGAAATGTGTAAGAAATTGAGGTGGCTTGTTTCAAGATCACACATATGTGAAAGAAGGGTGTGGTGAAAAGTAGTGAAATGTGTGAGAGTGTATGTAGGAGTGGCGATTTTTATGTATGTGATTCAAATTCAAATTTGAATGAAGAGTGTAATGGAAGGTTTCAGGAACATAGGTCCATAAGAGGGTGAGTTGGCCATTCCAAGATAAAATATGTATAAGAAGAAGAGTGTGTGGTGAAAATGAATGAAGAGTGTAGAGATATTTTGGAAAGAAACTTGGAGGCTAAGGGTGCTAATGTGTTTGTCTTGTGGTGGTGGAATAAACTTTAGTTTAATGTGTGGCAAAAGGAATGTTTAAGTGGTCAAGTATGGAATGTAGGTATGTAGAGACAAAGAGAATGATTAGTGGATTGTGTTGTAGTGTAAGAGAACAAGAGTGTAAGAATGTGTAAGAGATGTAAGAGAATGTTTGCAGTGGGAGATTTAAATACATACAAAGGATGTTCATAGTTCAAAAACTTAAACTCAAATATTCAAGTTTGATAATCCTTTATTGGGACACAATTAACTTATTTACTAATCATCTTGATGCAAGTAAGATAAGTGCTTTGCATCAAGGTAAAGCAAATATACCATAAAGGAAAAAGTTGCATTTATGCAAAGTAACCTTGACTTAAATGACTAATAAGGGTTTAAACTAGTTATGTGTTTAGTGAATACAAACGTAAGGATTACGGTCCCTTGAATAATTTCCTTTGAAGAGATAGTGAAAGTAAGAATCTCCTAGGTTTGAGAAAGCAATTTTGCGTTGGCTAATGGAATTTGGAAAAAAAAATTTGCATTGGCGTTTTGTAAAATGGGAGGACGTGTTTTGTGCATCTCTCTAAGTACAAATCTTAATGGGAGTTTATCTAACGCCTCAAATATCATGTATGAACCTATATTGAAAGAAGCACATTAGTCGGGTAAAAGGAAAGCCAACTTGGAAAAACCAAAAATATGTGGGAAAGACCCTGGCGCGCCAGGTTGTCTGGTGTTGCATGTTTTGGTTTTTGGCTACCGTTCGTGATCTTATGTATTTACGAATATATATTTGTCATCACTAAAACATAAGCGAGACTTTGATCATCAATTGCACCAACAATCTCCCCCTTTTTGATGCTGACAAATATTATTTTGAAAGCAAATAAAATTATGACGAAGCATGATGAAGACTGCCATTGATGAAGGCTTGCATCTTGAACTTCCTAGCTTGAAGGTCTTTGAATCTTCGACTCTTGGAAGTAGCTAGCCATGCTTTCTTATTCGTACATAATTTAGTGAAGATCCTTGAGCACTTTTTATCTTCAAGTTTTTGCTTTCTTCTCCGCCTTTTGTTGAAGCAAAAAGGGTTCCAGCATATGGAGATACCAAGTGTAGAAATTAATAGACGCCAATTGTATTTAGATTTCTTCAACGGCTACCCTATATCGTTGGTCCTCCTTATTTTAAGGCTGAGATCTATGGGTCAAGGAGCACCACCTTTGCAATTCTTGGCTACACAATAAGCACAAACCGAAAGAAAACCACAACACTAGACATATACAAGTCCAACATGGGTTAGTTAACCAATTGATAACTTAAATACATGGGTTACTTCAATAAATGCCAATCCATGCATTCTACATTAACATTTCATTCCAAAATATGCTACAACATTTATGATTCAAGCACTATCCTATAACTTTCATAAAATCACTATACAGTGCTTACCACAAAAGGTTAAAGTTATCACATTATTCATACAATCAACCTAACATTCCTAAGTAATAAGTAAATGCAAGCTAGAAATAGAAAGAGTAAACCAAAGACATGGTGATTTATAGTGGTTCGATACGCAACTTCCTTCCTCGCCCTATTCCACTCCCCGAGTACTTAACTTGAGAGTTCGTAAGCACTATATCAACAAGATCTCTTTCGGTGGAGAAACCTTACAACGTCGCTACTAAGCTAGATATCGAGTCTTTCCCAAGGCAAGTCCAACATTTCCTCTCCATATATTTTAAGGCCTAAAATACTAAATGAGCCTTCTATGTTGGTGTATCNGGAAAAAAAATTTGCATTGGCGTTTTGTAAAATGGGAGGACGTGTTTTGTGCATCTCTCTAAGTACAAATCTTAATGCGAGTTTATCTAACGCCTCAAATATCATGTATGAACCTATATTGAAAGAAGCATATTAGTCAGGTAAAAGGAAAGCCAACTTGGAAAAACCAAAAATACGTGGGAAAGACCCTGGCGCGCCAGGTTGTCTGGTGTTGCATGTTTTGGTTTTTGGCTACCGTTCGTGATCTTATGTATTTACGAATATATATTTGTCATCACTAAAACATAAGCGAGAATTTGATCATCAATTGCACCAACAATCTCCCCCTTTTTGATGCTGACAAATATTTTTTTGAAAGCAAATAAAATTATGACGAAGCATGATGAAGACTGCCATTGATGAAGGCTTGCATCTTGAACTTCCTAACTTGAAGGTCCTTGAATCTTCGACTCTTGGAAGTAGCTAGCCATGCTTTCTTATTCGTACATAATTTAGTGAAGATCCTTGAGCACTTTTTATCTTCAAGTTTTTGCTTTCTTCTCCGCCTTTTGTTGAAGCAAAAAGGGTTCCCGCATATGGAGATACCAAGTGTAGAAATTAATAGACGCCAATTGTATTTAGATTTCTTCAACGGATACCCTATATCGTTGGTCCTCCTTATTTTAAGGCTGAGATCTATGGGTCAAGGAGCACCACCTTTGCAATTCTTGGCTACACAATAAGCACAAACCGAAAGAAAACCACAACACTAGACATATACAAGTCCAACATGGGTTAGTTAACCAATTGATAACTTAAATACATGGGTTACTTCAATAAATGCCAATCCATGCATTCTACATTAACATTTCATTCCAAAATATGCTACAACATTTATGATTCAAGCACTATCCTATAACTTTCATAAAAGCACTATACAGTGCTTACCACAAAAGGTTAAAGTTATCACATTATTCATACAATCAACCTAACATTCCTAAGTAATAAGTAAATGCAAGCTAGAAATAGAAAGAGTAAACCAAAGACATGGTGATTTATAGTGGTTCGATACGCAACTTCCTTCCTCGCCCTATTCCACTCCCCGAGTACTCAACTTGAGAGTTCGTAAGCACTATATCAACAAGATCTCTTTCGGTGGAGAAACCTTACAACGTCGCTACTAAGCTAGATATCGAGTCTTTCCCAAGGCAAGTCCAACATTTCCTCTCCATATATTTTAAGGCCTAAAATACTAAATGAGCCTTCTATGTTGGTGTATGATAATGACTAACAACTTTGACGTATGATAGTGGAGTATAATGACATAACAACAATATACAAAGTTAAGCAACTATGTATACAAGTACACATGCACTAATAACTATAACACTTAGAAGCTTGAACATCTTCTTGTGCTCTTTAATTGTAGGCATAGTGGTAATTGGTGGATCACTTGTAATGAATTGTATAACAAGTGGAATGATCAAAGAGTGTGTAATGAATGATTAGAAGTTAGTATGCGAAAAGATGTTAGATAGAATATATGTAAAAGGATGAGCTAAAAGTGTGAGAAATAGCTCTATTTATAGGCAAAATTTTATGCCAAAATTTTTGCTTTCGGTGGATTTGCGGATCCTTAACTAAGGATCCGTCCATGTATTTTCAGGATCCGCGGAGCGTCCGAAGACACTATTTTGTCTAATGTGTTTAACTAGTGTTTAACCAAGAATATTTCCTAAAGATTATGCTTATAGAAGTTTAATTATTATGGAAACTTTACTAAATTAAGCTTAAAGGTGTTAGATTCCCTTCTCAAAATAGCCTAATTCCTTTGTCTTATTTGGTTAATCTTTTATCTCATATGATTAACAAGTGACTAGATACTTAAGCATGGTTTAATATAGAACATATTTGTTTGGTTATGTGTAAGCAAGCTTTAACAAATGTTTTATGTTGTGTGTATGCAATTGGGTTCTTTGATGATTCGACGAGGTTTCTAATCTCATTGTTCAGACCTTAAGTGATTGTCGTCGAGACAGATTCTTACGACTAATAACTTGTGTTAATACAAATAAATCCTAAAAACGTTTATTTATATTTTACGATCTTTTTATGTCTTGTCGATAACAAACGTAAAATCATTTTAACGAAATACATAAAATACGAAAGTTTTGAGCCAATAGTTTACTAACTCATTTCACTAAACAAATAACCATTAAACATGTTTAGTTAAATAGTTCACATAAAACCAAAACCATTTTTATAAAACATTTATAAGTAACTTTGGTTACTCACATTTTATAAAATACATACTAGCTAAAATGTAACTTGTAATATAAATGTGTTGGACTATCCATAACCCAAAACCCATGCCCAAAACCCATGACCCATGGAGCTTGACCCAAAACCCGTGNCTTTGAATCTTCGACTCTTGGAAGTAGCTAGCCATGCTTTCTTATTCGTACATAATTTAGTGAAGATCCTTGAGCACTTTTTATCTTCAAGTTTTTGCTTTCTTCTCCGCCTTTTGTTGAAGCAAAAAGGGTTCCCGCATATGGAGATACCAAGTGTAGAAATTAATAGACGCCAATTGTATTTAGATTTCTTCAACGGATACCCTATATCGTTGGTCCTCCTTATTTTAAGGCTGAGATCTATGGGTCAAGGAGCACCACCTTTGCAATTCTTGGCTACACAATAAGCACAAACCGAAAGAAAACCACAACACTAGACATATACAAGTCCAACATGGGTTAGTTAACCAATTGATAACTTAAATACATGGGTTACTTCAATAAATGCCAATCCATGCATTCTACATTAACATTTCATTCCAAAATATGCTACAACATTTATGATTCAAGCACTATCCTATAACTTTCATAAAAGCACTATACAGTGCTTACCACAAAAGGTTAAAGTTATCACATTATTCATACAATCAACCTAACATTCCTAAGTAATAAGTAAATGCAAGCTAGAAATAGAAAGAGTAAACCAAAGACATGGTGATTTATAGTGGTTCGATACGCAACTTCCTTCCTCGCCCTATTCCACTCCCCGAGTACTTAACTTGAGAGTTCGTAAGCACTATATCAACAAGATCTCTTTCGGTGGAGAAACCTTACAACGTCGCTACTAAGCTAGATATCGAGTCTTTCCCAAGGCAAGTCCAACATTTCCTCTCCATATATTTTAAGGCCTAAAATACTAAATGAGCCTTCTATGTTGGTGTATCATAATGACTAACAACTTTGACGTATGATAGTGGAGTATAATGACATAACAACAATATACAAAGTTAAGCAACTATGTATACAAGTACACATGCACTAATAACTATAACACTTAGAAGCTTGAACATCTTCTTGTGCTCTTTAATTGTAGGCATAGTGGTAATTGGTGGATCACTTGTAATGAATTGTATAACAAGTGGAATGATCAAAGAGTGTGTAATGAATGATTAGAAGTTAGTATGCGAAAAGATGTTAGATAGAATATATGTAAAAGGATGAGCTAAAAGTGTGAGAAATAGCTCTATTTATAGGCAAAATTTTATGCCAAAATTTTTGCTTTCGGTGGATTTGCGGATCCTTAACTAAGGATCCGTCCATGTATTTTGAGGATCCGCGGAGCGTCCGAAGACACTATTTTGTCTAATGTGTTTAACTAGTGTTTAACCAAGAATATTTCCTAAAGATTATGCTTATAGAAGTTTAATTATTATGGAAACTTTACTAAATTAAGCTTAAAGGTGTTAGATTCCCTTCTCAAAATAGCCTAATTCCTTTGTCTTATTTGGTTAATCTTTTATCTCATATGATTAACAAGTGACTAGATACTTAAGCATGGTTTAATATAGAACATATTTGTTTGGTTATGTGTAAGCAAGCTTTAACAAATGTTTTATGTTGTGTGTATGCAATTGGGTTCTTTGATGATTCGACGAGGTTTCTAGACCTTAAGTGATTGTCGTCGAGACAGATTCTTATGACTAATAACTTGTGTTAATACAAATAAATCCTAAAAACGTTTATTTATATTTTACGATCTTTTTATGTCTTGTCGATAACAAACGTAAAATCATTTTAACGAAATACATAAAATACGAAAGTTTTGAGCCAATATTTTACTAACTCATTTCACTAAACAAATAACCATTAAACATGTTTAGTTAAATAGTTCACATAAAACCAAAACCATTTTTATAAAACATTTATAAGTAACTTTGGTTACTCACATTTTATAAAATACATACTAGCTAAAATGTAACTTGTAATATAAATGTGTTGGACTATCCATAACCCAAAACCCATGCCCAAAACCCATGACCCATGGAGCTTGACCCAAAACCCGTGTCCCATTGCATGACATCATGCATGGCATAAAAAATGGGTAAAATCCATGACCCATGACCCAAAGTCCATGACCCATGACCCAAAGTCCATAACCCATAACCCAAGATGTCTTTTACATAATGCATGACATAACATGAACCATGGTCATAACCCATAACCCAAAACCTGAAATTGTAACCCAAAATCCGGACTGGTACTACCAGATAGCCGGATCCCTTGGATTACGCTGGCCAGATCCCTTTGGGAAAGGATCTGGGAGACCGGCTGAACAGTAACTTGTTTTGCCTATAAATAGTGAGTCATTTCTCCTTTTCTACTCACCCCTCTTAGACATATCTTCTCTCTATGTTCTAACCTCTCTAACCTCATATCTAAAGATCTTCTATGTAACTTTTCTCTTAGTGATTCTCTAGGTTCCTCTTAAAGGCAAGACCAGGACCTCTAGAAGACTTGCAATCTCGAAAATATGGGTTATTAGGCTTCGTCATCATCAAGACCACTGAAGTGAATCTTGTTGTTGATTCTTCTCATATGTCCAAGATGTGTTGTGTTAGTTAGTGGTGTTGGGATTAGTCCCTACATTGTAAAGGAACTCTGTATCTAGCCTTGTACCGAATAAAGTGTAGCTGACGTAGGGTTGGTTCTACCTCGTGGAAGAACCCGACATCTAGTCTTGTACCAGATAAAGTATTGGCGATGTAGGTTTTGTTATACCTCGTGGAAGAACCTGTATCTAGCCTTGTACCGGATAAAGTGTAGGCGACGTAGGTTTGGTTCTACCTTGTGGAAGAACCCGATATTTAGCTTTGTATCGGAAAGAATGTAAGCAACTTGTGAAGGCTTCTCCGTCGGTCAGAGGAGCTTATGGTGTGTAGTGATTATAAATTCTCGAGTTGGGTACTCGGGGAGTGGAGTACGACAAGGAAGGTGATCTTGTAGCCGAACCACTATAAATACTCGTGTTATGATTGTGTCTCTCTTTCTCTATTTCGTAGTGTAGTTTATATATCTATCTAGCTATCAATATCCAACATGTCAAAATAGATTGACATAAGTCGATCTAAAAGTTTTGAAACAAAGTTTTAATTAGTAAAACTATTCAATCCCCCTTTCTAGTTTTCTACAACTTGGTGTAAACTTCTACGTCATATAATTATATAATTGTCATTATCAAAACGTTGAGAGAACGCAAAATAGAAATAACGCTTTTACGTGATATTTGTAATAACACATATTTCACAAAATATGTTTAAGTTTTATAGAGCATGATTACGAACGGAAAGTATGTGGAATTCCGTTAAAGGAACATGGAAATGCATGATTATAGCTCTAACAACAAACATACATAGAATATTAAAAACACCTAACAGTTATTGGTCGGATATCAAGGTACTTGTTTAATCTTCACATTATTCTTTCACTTTTTTTTTTANCTATAAATAGAGGGGACCCTAACCCTCGCAAAGGTACGATTCAATACGCAATTCCAACTCTTAAACCCTAAAACTACGATTACTTACTCTCACGCCGGAGGATAATCGGGGGAAACAATCCCTCGATAAGCCTAACGGTGCTTCTTGTTTCTCTTAGTGCGCAGGTTCCAAAGCATTAAACATCCGAATTGATACTCAAGCCAAGTCTTGCCAACTTTTGTATCAACACTAACCCTGCTAATTTTAACACATGTATATTTGAGTATGAAATTATAATGTGAAGAAGTTGTTTGTGTTGAAACAGTTTTTGGTATAATTTTTTTGTGTGTTGAATTGAACAAAAACATCAAAGAATTATTTGCACCATCTTGGAATGGACATCAACTGTATCCATTTTCTCCTTTGTGGGAGTGGAATCGAAACGTTGGAACATTGCTTGTACCAGCATTCAAGAGTCGTGAAGGGCTGGGAGAGCGGTTTTAAGTGATGGAAGATGGGCCATTATAATCCCGGGTCGATAGACGACATCGTCACTCACAAGACCATTCCAAAGTCTAACATAATTGTGTAACGACCAAAGGAAAACCAACTGTATTAGGTTTCCCTTGTTCATCAGCTTCACTACGTGACTTTAAAAAATGTGAAATCCAACAAAAATTACCCTGTGAACGTAATATTGCCATAATGCCATGTAGCAAACGCATGCATGGCAGTGGCCTATATCCGAACTTCAAATTTTCCATACAAAGGAAAACCAAACTTTGATGCATTCTTAGTGACAGAAAACACGGTCGCATAAGCTAGCTGTGGAAACCATGTTAACTCTTGCTACATTATAGGACTCAGAGCACCAATCGAATCTACCGAATATGTGACTCAGTGACGGCAAAACATGTATACTACTTCCTTTGGAATGATCATTTTAGTTGGATGGTTACTGGACTCTAATGGGTTTGTTGAAAAACGAAGTGATTGGTAAACGAAAAGTAAGAACAAAAGAACTGAATGATGTTTATTTCATAACAAAATGTGGGAAACTATTAATAAAATCAGATTATAATAATTAAATAACAGAAAATAAATAAATAACAGAATATTAAATACAGACAGCAAGGAGTAGAAGCAGAAGACAGACACTATTTAACGATAAATAAATAAAGCAGTAAAAGGTCGTGGCACGAGGCCCGTGTTAAACACGATTCTCTTAAAACAGATTCGCCGTCTGTTTCCCAAGGTACAACGTACGAAGCTGTTTGAAAACCTATCTTGTTCGCCAAGATTGAATCACTATTAAATTAAATATACACCGAGATATGCAAGAGATATGCAAATCTGTTTCCTTTTAAAACCGATTTCAATATCTTTATTTAAAGAGATTTTATAAAACTTATTCACAGGTCGCGCGGCCCCGCATGAGTTCAGAAGCTTCGAACCCATTTGGCCCAGAAATCTAAAGGAATTATTTGGCCCAGATTTTATAAAACTTATTCACAGGTCGCGCGCGCACGTAGGAGTGGGAGCATAGCTCATCTAAAGGAATTTGATAGCCAAGACAAAGAATTCCTTATAAACTAGTCACCACTTCCTTCACTAGGCGATGTGGGATAGTTTTAGTTTCCATATTTTGTGCCTCACTTTGAGACGCGATATCTCATTCATTTCTACTCCATTTTGGACATATTTTAGCTCGTTACGAAGCTCTCTTGGAGGAGAACATAACGCCCCCAACAAACACTAATATATATAACATATACATATATTAAAATATGTCCAAACTTTGCAAAAACTCATTTTGCAAAACCACTTTTCCAACAATCCCCATGTATGCTACTTTCCTTATGACATCCACAAGCTCTTATAATCATGAAGCCAGGATGAATCATTTCTTACAACAAATAAAAAAGGTGTAAATTTTGAAGTTGGTGTAAGCTTGTTCCCACATCGAGAACGAAGAGAAACAAGTGTATGTATATATTCTCTTATAGTCTCTCTAACTCTTGATGATTTGAAAATTTAGGTAGTAAACATATTTGCAATGTTCACTACACAAAAGTTCAAGTGATTTTTACTCAACAAATATTATTGACTGTTTGTCTTATTGTTACTTTTAAACTTGTTTTACTATTAAGAGTAAAAATTGACTTACATATTGAATTAATTCTAAATACGTTGAAATCATCTTTTACTTTAACATCATTCATGCCTATAGTTTTTGAAGGAACTTTTGCTTTGAATAAACTGAAAATGAGAAAATAAAAAAGGCTGTTAAACCGGCTAATTTAAACGCATAAATGTTTCGGTATCAAATTGTAACATGAAAAATTGTTTGTGTTGAATTTGAACAACGTTTATTAAGCTAGACTTTTCAAGTCAATTGGTAAAATCNCGACTCAGAGCACCAATCCAATCTACCCAATATGTGACAAAACATGTATACTACTAGTACTTCCTTTGGAATGATCATTTTAGTTGGATGGTTACTGGACTCTAATGGGTTTGTTGAAAACGAAGTGATTGGTAAATGAAAAGTAAGAACAAAAGAACTGAATGATGTTTATTTCATAACAAAACATGTATGCTACTTTCCTTATGACATCCACAAGCTCTTATAATCATGAAGCCAGGATGAATCATTTCTTACAACAAATAAAAAAGGTGTAAATTTTGAAGTTGGTGTAAGCTTGTTCCCACATCGAGAACGAAGAGAAACAAGTGTATGTATATATTCTCTTATAGTCTCTCTAACTCTTGATCATTTAAAAATTTAGGTAGCAAACATATTTGCAATGTTCACTACACAAAAGTTCAAGTGATTTTTACTCAACAAATATATTGACTGTTTGTCTTATTGTTACTTTTAAACTTGTTTTACTATTAAGAGTAAAAATTGACTTACATATTGAATTAATTCTAAATACGTTGAAATCATCTTTTACTTTAACATCATTCATGCCTATAGTTTTTGAAGGAACTTTTGCTTTGAATAAACTGAAAATGAGAAAATAAAAAAGGCTGTTAAACCGGCTAATTTAAACGCATAAATGTTTCGGTATCAAATTGTAACATGAAAAATTGTTTGTGTTGAATTTGAACAACGTTTATTAAGCTAGACTTTTCAAGTCAATTGGTAAAATCAATGTTTTGAAAACCGGGTTTTTAATCGACCTGGTCGAGTTATCGGTTACTGGTTCGACCCGGTCTGCTATAAATAAATAAAAACTATTTTTGTCAACAATACGAAACAGAAGTATATATATAAATCATGACAAATCCATATATTGAATAACAAAGATAATGTTTAAAAATAAAATTACGTCGCAAATATATATATATATATATATATAGTTAACTTGTTTTATTTAAAAAAATGAAAAAAAAACAAAACTCGATCGGGTTTCGAGAACCGGGTTGACTCAAGTCACTTTAAACCCGACGGGTTTAACTGGGTTTCGAGAATTAAAAACCCGGTTTAATATGACATATTTTTGCTAGAACCGGTTCAACCGGTTAACCTGACTGGGTCAAACCGGATTTCAAAACACTGGTTAAAACTGTTCTCACTTGCCTTTGAAGTCCTTTGAATTAGAATATCATATTTGGCATCACATGACCAAGCCCCATCCCACCATTTTTCACAACTTTTATGTTTTACCTTTCATATGTATACCTTTTCTTTTTACGCGTTTAAGAACACCGACTTCGGTTTATGATACGATATTATGTTCACACATTGTTATAATACTAAAGGATGAATCATTATTTACCACTGATTAAGAAGTTCAAAATTGGATGTTTAGTGTAATTTTAGTCCCACATTGAAGAAAGACAAAAACTAACGTCTATATATAATATGCTGATAGTTACTCCAATAGTTAAATTGTTACTAGCAGGGTACCCGCGCGTTGCAGCGGCGGGTACCCTGAAATAAAAATTTTCGATAAATAATGTATTTTTTTAGTTTATTATGTTCTTTTTGACAATAAATTTACGGATATCAAGAATTTCATATAGCCCGTGCCCGTTTGGGCTCGAACCCGTTGGTCCGTGCCTATTCGGGCTCGAGCCCGTTTGGTCCGCGCCCGTTTGGGCGCAAGCCCATTTGGCCCGTTACCCGTTCGGACTTAAATATTTGTATAATGTGATTTATTATTTGTAGTATTGACATTTAATGCAGGAATTGTGTTTAATTTGGTTGTACAATATGGGTGTTTTAATAACTGTATTAATTATATTTATTGACCCGTTAAATAATTGACTACATTAAATAGCATTAATGTGGTGTTTTGTTGTACACTATGCTTCTTGTCTTGTACGTCTGAAAATTATGTGCATTAAAGTGTTGTACACTACGTTTCTTTTCTTGTAAGTAGTAGTCATTATAGTCATTAATAACATTGACCACTTTAATAGCATTAATGTTGTAAGTCTGAAAATTACACCATGTTTATTTTGTTGTACATTATGTTTATTTTGTTGTAAATCTGAAAATTGGTTGCAGCTATTGTACATTGTGCTTAAATGGTTGTAATTTTTGGTGAAGGGGTGTTTTTAATAGTATTAATGTTGTTTGATAGAATTTTGGTCTTAAAATGACACCATGCTTTATTTTGTTGTACAATATGCTTACTTTGTTGTAATTCTGAAAATTAGGTGCATTAAAGTGTTGTAAATCATGCTTAATTTCTTGTAAGTTTTAAAATTTTGGAGAGAGAGTCATTCATGCTTTATATATAGTATAGATATGGTTACACATTTGGGCCTGTTTGGTTAATTTTTTCATTAAGTCATGTTAATTAACAGATGACTTAATGCAGACAACATCAATTTTATTACTTAATATTTCCAGTCATATTTCTCTTTTAAGTCACAAACAAACAATTTTCACATGACTTAATTAATCCAGTTTTTTTCATATGGTTTCACATGACTTAAAACTGTTCTCACTTGTCAATGTTCACTATCTTTTTTTCTAAGAGTAAAACGTGACTTCAATTTAGAAATTAGTTCAAAT
Organism: Artemisia annua; assembly: GCA_014162995.1. Taxonomy (NCBI): domain Eukaryota; kingdom Viridiplantae; phylum Streptophyta; class Magnoliopsida; order Asterales; family Asteraceae; genus Artemisia; species Artemisia annua. The sequence continues at coordinate 132,544 of LBNU01024623.1, read as the reverse complement.
TATCTTTTGTACCAAAATACAAGGCATTTTAGTCGATTTAACTTAAAAATAATCCTAAGAGCATTAGCAATGGTAACGTGAGTTAGCACGTTAGGGGTCTTTGACGCACGTTATTAGCGCGTTAACCGTTGCAAAGATGGCGTTATTGGAGCGTTAACGTGTGACGTTAGTATACTAACGCCGCGTTTTTCGTTTTTTTTTCTTTTCTTTTTTCTTTTCTTCCGATTTAAATGATTATTGGTGGGTTTTTGTATGTGTTTTAGTGTTTGTTGCAGGTTAGTGTGTGTACAGGGGTGTGTGTGTGTGTCAAGGTAGAAGAAAGATGGGTTTTATTCTTTTTTTTTAGTCCTTGAGGTTTTGTGATTTACAGTTTAGTCCTTGTGGGTTTACACAAACTGGTTTTTTTTTTTTTTTTTTTTTTTTTTTTTTTTTTTTTTTTTTTGGTAAATAAAATTTTTATTTTTAGTTATTTGTTTAAATAAAAATGTAATTTGTTTTAATTTGTATTTTGTTTAAATAATTGGAAAAAATGATAATAGTGGGGCCCAAAAAGTTTAGTTAAAGTGAGTTAATGTTGAGTTATTGTTGTGGGTGTTGAGTTATTGTGTTAAAGTTGACGTGACGCTGAGTTATTGAATAACTCGTGTTACCATTGCACATGCTCTAACACTACTTGTGACAATAAATTGTACCTTTTTTTAAAATGATATATGACTTTTTATCGAAGGTTTTGAAGGATATAAAATAAATAAAATTGTTGTTAGCCCCGCTGAAATTATAATGTGTTGCGTTGAAACTTTTTGGTATAATTGTTTGAGTAATGCTAGGGCCACAAAGAAATATTCCACAAAACATCCACAAAGTGATGTGTCAAAGGATAATTGGTTTAATCATTGAGAAGAGAGAGAAACTACCATAAAACACACCAATCATCCTTTGACACATCACTTTGTGGATGTTTTGTGGAATATTTCTTTGTGGCCCTAGCATTACTCTAATTGTTTTGTATGTGTTGAATTGAACAGAAAACATCAAAGAATCATAGACTCCTTGTTTTTGATTGGCCGAATCATCTTGGAATGGACTTCAACCGTATCCGTTTCCCCCATTGTGGGAGTGGAGAAACGTTGGAACATTGCTTATTAAGACATTCAAGAGTCGTGAAGGGATGGGAAAGCATTTTTAAGTGATGGAAGATGGGTCATTTTAATCCCGGGTCGATAGACGATATCGTCACTCACAAGGGCCGCAACGTGATAGTTATCAGAAAAACGGGAAAATTACCAAAATGGATCAGTCGCGCTACTACTTATCGCTTTTCAGGCCTAAAATTTTCAAAAGTTCAAAATAGACCAAGGCGACTCTTTTTTGGGCAACTCGTGTTTACGTTTGACACGTGTCCTTAAACAAACGAATAAAGATTAATCCACTTACAATACTTCACTTGTTGGCTTGTGGTTGCGTTGTACAAGTAGCCAAATCGCCCGTTCTGTTTTGGACTTTTGAAAATTTTAGGTCTGAAAAGTGATAAGTCGTAGGGCGACCGGTGCATTTTGGTAATTTTCCCATAGAAAAAAGATTAGAATTCATTTGGCAAGCGCATGTTGGTTGCTACCATATACCTTCTTTTGTGTGCCCGAAATAAAAAGGGTGTTCGAAAATAGAACCATTTGTGCTGAGCTCCAAGTTGTGTCTTTTTTTTTGGTTGTCGAATAGAGCTAAAGGTGTGACCACATCTTGGGTAGATTGGTGCTCGAGTCCTATAATAGTTAACATGGTTCTCACAGCTCATGTGTTCGTGTTTTCTTTCGCCAAGAATGCTTCAAACTTTCAAAGTTGGTGTTTCGTTGTTTAAAAAAGTTGAAGTTTGGGTCCTGTACCCTATCAAAGTGGGAGATTGATCACTTCTACGCGTTGATGACAATTCTTAATCCCATTGTGCTGGTAGCTTCTAATGATGACAAATTAATTTGGTGGGTTGAACAGAATGGTTTTTTTTTTTTTTTTTTTTTTTTTTTTTTTTTTTTTTTTTTTTTTTTTTTTTTTTTTTTTTTTTTTTTTTTTTATCTTCTAAGTCTTTCCATTATCAAGCTGAAAAGATGGTCACCAATTCAATCCTATTTTTGCTTCAGTGTGCAAATTATAGGCGCCACCAAAGGTTTTCTTCTTTGTTGGCAGTTACTTCAAGATGTTTCATCTTCAAGTGCAATGTTGGTTATGTTTTACGTTTATATAATGTGGACAAGTAAAAATGAGATTGTATGAAAGAAATTAATGTCTTCCCAAAGTAAATTTATATGTCCAACTATTACAGTTTATATGTCTCCTCATGAGTTTGCAACATCATGCATGATCAACAACATATAAACACTTTTTCTTCTAATACATGTTAAATGAAATCTGTTAAACAAAAATCCACGATTTAAACAAGAAACTGAGCAGCCACATAACTAAAATACCAGATTATCATGTGTAATTTCAAGAAATAAAACATGATCGTGACCTCTAGCAATATAAGATTAAGATCGTCAGTGTCATGTATAATACCAAATATACTCATAGTTCAACATATATGCATTTATTTAAAACAACTCCATCTTCAACCTAAATAAAGTTATTTCCAACATTTTCAAATGACCTTTACCTTTACGCTAAGACTGGACGTAATGGTATGTGCACGTGAAAAGGGCGTGACCACAGGCTAAGTGGTCCTTGCTACACCATATATGGCCATCACCACGAGTGGTGGTACCACTTTTTGCTTCATCTGGTGGAGGCGGCACAAGATGGGGTCATGGGGAGAAATAATAAAGGGAAGTTCAGGATGTTTTAACAAGCTTGTGGTGGAAGTGGTGATCACTACGTTGATGTGAAAGTGGTCAGACCACCGCCGTTATTTAACACAGTGACACTTTCATTGGACTTTTATGTTCATTAACACCTTATGATAATAGTTAAACTAGGTCTATAAATATAATACTGATAACATGTAACATCAATTACAATCAAACAATATAAATCAATCCATAACTACGTACTTATCATTTAAATCATATAATCACTTTCAAAACAAAATCAAATCACCTCATATGTCACTAATCACCATCAAACACGTAATTTAGTTATGAACTACCTTGGTCATCGGTGGATAAAAAGCTGTAGACAAGCTCGTCTGCAAATGACCCTTTGAAGAAGGTATTTTTCCTAAGAAGCCCTTCTTTTTTAAACCCCGCCTTCTCCAGCACTCTTTGAGACCCTATATTCTCAACATCCACAATCGCTTGCAACCTTACTATTTTAGGAAAGTCCTTCAGCACCATCTTCACCGACTTCTTTAAAGCTTGTGTCATGATCCCTCGACCCCAGTACTTCCTAGCTAAACAATACCCTATCTCGGCCTTATGTTCAGCATGATCAGAAGTTGACTGCACGTACCCGATTGAGCGGTCATTTATGCATATTGACATGTGCCATGGGAGGGGCATGATTTCGTTAGTTATGTAAGCTAAAGCTTCATCTTCGGTAGTCATTGTATTTATATAAAAGAACTTTGTGACTTGATCATCGCAAGCATATTTTAGGAAATCGTGGGCATCGGAGAGTTTAAATGGCCGGAGAGTAAGGGAGTTTAAGATGGAAGTTGTGAGGTAGCGCCGGCCCTGGCTATGGGCAGCAAGGGCGACGGCCCATGGCATCAGTGTTTTAGTGTTATTCATCGGTTTAAGCCTACCGAAAGTTAAAAAAAGCGAGTTCTTGATAGTGTTCATGTTGAAGTAGAAGAAGAAGAGTTGGAAGAAGAAGAAGTAATAGATCCTAGAGAGAAAGAGTAAAACAAATTAATAAGTCGTAAAGATTTTGAGGGTGATCTTGGGCTTATATTAATATGTGATAATTTTGTCAAAGATTTTGAAGGTAAATCAAGTTTGGAGACATAGAACAATATTAAAAAACTTAGAATGGTTGTATATATTTATTGAATACTTTGATTATTTACTTCCTTTTTGTGTGATTTCGACTTTCTAAAAAACGGCTACCGTGATTTACTTTCAAAGAAATGGAACATATAATTTCCATTCCAAAATATAATCACAAATATCTTCGGTTACAAATAGCACATCTATATATACATACATTGAAAAATCATTTAAAAACATCGCAATACAAATAACACAGTTTAACATGAGTTTATTGTGACCTACGCGTTTAGTCCATTTTTAAACATAAAATGTTGATATCACAAATGACTTCGGTTACAGAACAATTCAACTTTACATGATGAACTCCTTTATTCGCTTCCTGAATAACTTTTAGAGCTAGAGTCACTCAAGTCGAAGTTGTCATCTTGTGGTCCTTTCTTGTGTAATCGTTTGCCTGTATTTCTTAAACCTTCCACATTCGGAGGCGATGAAAGACTCCCTTAATATAGATGGACTAGCATGCTTGACTGAAACGTGTGCATATAATGATGAAAATGAATGCCATATATCATGACTTTTTCTCGAGTAAGTTGTTGTACCATCAACAGCACCATTCTGTTTCTTGACATTAATCCTAAGTTCATGTCCAGGATCATATTTCTACGATTCCACCATATGTTCCCATATAAGTGAATTGTGAATGAGAGTATGCCTGCATTGCTGTTACCTCATCCATTCACTAGCTTTGGTTAACTCACCAACTTTTACAGAAAAACACCATCATCACATACCCTTATGGCCTTATGGATTTTTTACTATAGCCTAATGTGTTAACATTTTTCAGTACCTTAACGAGAAGATCAAAAAGCATCAACAAAACATAAGTTGTAAAAATTTATGTTTTATGTAATGTTTGTCCCACGTCGAGAAAAGAAAAAAAGAATTGTTTGTCCATATGGTAGATTGTTACATAATGGATAATATAATATATGTGCTACGTTTATCTTACAAGTAGCCACCCTATTTTTTTGTACGTGTTTTGATTTATTAAGACTAAAATGTACTCCCTCTATCCCATATTAAATGTCCACTTTAAACTTTCAAAGTATTTTTTTTATAAAGTTTGACTTTGAATATTTTTATGTGTGTTATATAATACTTGATGTAATTTATATAAATGAATTAAGTTTTAAATGTATTTTCGTTAGATATAATTTTCATCAAGTATTATATAATACAAACAAAAATGTTTAAGGCCAATGTTGAAGAAAAAAAGACTCCAAAAGTCAAAAGTGGACATTTAATATGGGACGGAGGGAGTAATATTTTCTTAAACTTCGATCTCCAAAGTTAAATTAGCCAGACCATTTTCTACTTGCCTTTTGAATGGGAATTGCATCACATGACCAACCCTCGTCCGACCATTCTGCAATTTGAACCACCGTCACTCATAGTCAAGGATGGACCTACATGGATGCCGGGTGTAGCATGATTTTAAGTCTTGAAGTGTAGTTTTTTATTCAAAAAGTATAATTGTTTGTATGTGCAACTCTCGATATTTGTGTTAATTATTCTTTATAGTGCAACTTTACCTTAGCTCAAAAATTATTTATCTGCTGCGAATTTTAGTACTCATGAAATGAAAACTTTTATGCAACACTCTTTCAAGGAAACTTGGTCGTCTGATAACAACTTGAATCTAATAACGTTTTGAATTTGACAAACTGAGACTAATTAGCCTTAATGAGCAAACGGTGATTACAGACTAACTAGTCTTACTTTTGTAACTTGTAAAAAAATGAGGTGATTACCTATTAGATCTATAAAGTAATAAAACCAGAATAATGGATTATTGTTCAAAAGGCTAATCTAAGCCTTGTGTACATAGACTTTGAGTATTACTAAGTATAGGGACTGATAAGGTATTTATGGATAGTTGTTTTCTCTTTGTATTTCTTTTGTTTATATGTGCAGGGACTGGATATGAAGATTTACTAAAGTTGAAGGGTTATCTGAGCCAAGTACTAGAAGATTAAAGAAAGCAGCTATATAAGCTTCTTTTAGATCTAGGGTTTCATAGTTCTCACTTTTATCTCTCTGTATTCGTCTCTCTCTCTACGTTGAGTTGTTATTGTAATCTGCAAGTGATTCATTCTTTCTTTCTTGTAATTGTTTTGAACTTAAAACCAGTCACTACATTTGAAGTAGTGTTCTGATGTTGTGAATAAAATAAGGAGAGGTTGGTTGTATGAAATTTACTGTGTTCTATTGATCTTTGTATACTTTTCCACATGGTATCAGAGCCAGGTTGGTTTTGATACGAAGATCAATTGATTTTAATTAATTTTAAAAGATTTTGGAAATTAGGGTTTCAAATTTTTTTTGGGGCTTTTCAAAATTAAGACTGGATCTGTGTAGATCTTGTGGTGAATCGTGTTTTGGGTGGTTGAATCTTGTTTTTTGGAGATCAATCGTGGTTTAATCGAAGATCTCAATTTTTTAGGGTTTCTAAAAATTTGGGGTTTTTTGATTCTTGGTGTTTGGCTGTGATTAACACCTGTTAATCAGTGATTTTCATTGGATCTTGTTGATCTGGTGATTGGTTGTTGGTATTTTCTTGATTAGGGTTTACTGTATCAGACTCTAATTCAGGGGTGGTTATTTTTTTCTTGATTTGATTGATATTATTGTTTCAATTATTTTAGTGATCTGGTGATTTCTAAGATAATTCGTAATATTAATCTTTTCTTGATCATTTTTCAGGTTTTTGGTACTATTCCGCTGTGCTAATTGGTGTTTTTGATCTGCTTGATCAATTTGTGCTTGGAGTTGCGTTTTTTTAACACCTCTCACACTCTTTTCTATTAGGTTTTTTTATAGGTTTTGTAGAAATTGCCTGGCTGAAGTGGTAGGTTAAGGGATTGTGGAGTTGTTGTTTGTTGGTGGTTATTTGTGACTGTTGGAGATATAAGGTGTATTTGTTTTTTTTAGTTTTATTTCTTCATCATGGTGGGTAATAATGATGAAGAAGCAAGGGGTTCAGGGTTGAACAAAATTGATCAATTTGACCCATTGTTCTTGCATAGTAGTGATACTAGTGGTATTCCTTTAATTGGTTTTAAACTAGAAGGCACTGAAAACTATAAAGTTTGGTCAGCTGCTGTTAAACTTGCTATACATACTAAAGACAAGCTTGGTTTTCTAAATGGTACTATTGAAAGGCCTGTTGAGGCTGGTTTTTTGCAAGAACAGTGGGATAGGTGTAATTCTGTGGTTTTTGTCCTGGATTCTTGGTTGTGTGTCTCAAGATGTGTTTATGGGACATGTGTTTTCTAAGAATGCTAAAACTGTGTGGGATGAGTTAAAAGAAACTTATCATAAAGAAGATGGTTCTATAATATTCAATATGCATTATAAGATTCATTCTTTTACTCAAAATGGCATACCCCTCTCTGAATATTATCTTAAGTTCAATGCTATGTGGAGGCAATATGACTCCCTTGTGGATTTGCCTGAATGCACGTGTGAAGGTTCTGAAAAACTTGAAAAACATAATCAACTTATTAAGTTGATGCAGTTTCTTATGGGATTGGATGAGGTTTATGCTCCTCTTAGGAGTATAATACTCACCTCTTCTCCTCTCCCAGATGTTAAAAGTGCCTTTGCTACTTTGTCTAAAGATGAGTCTCATAGGAGTACTCCATCTTCTTCTGGTTCTAAAAATAATAACTCTACATTTGCATCTAAAACTTACCAAAAACCTAATGAGTGGTCTGTGAACAAAAGTATGAATAATAATCAAAATAGAAGACTTAATAGGCCTAACTTGGTCTGCACTCATTGCAATATGAATGGTCATACTGCTGATAGGTGTTTTGAGTTAGTTGGATACCCTGCTGGTTTCAAAAAGAGACCTAATAACTTTCAAAATTCTACTAGCAATAACTCTGTTTCAGGTCATAAGGATTATTCTACTGTTTCATCTAATTCTTTCACTGATGATCAGTATAAGAAACTGATGGCTTTGATCATTGAGAAATCTGGATCTGGTTGTATACCTGCAAATGTTGCAGGTATGAACTGTGTTGTCAGCTTTTGTTCTTCTAGATTTTTCAACCATAATTCCAACATAAGCACTTATAATCTTTACATAGGTTGGATTGTTGACTCTGGTGCAAGTCAACATATGACTTACACCATTGTGAACATGTTTAACCTTGTTGATGTTTCAAAACTTAATATGACTGTTGGTCATCCTAATGGGACTAAAGCTTGTGTAACTCATATTGGAAGTTTAAAACTTACTGATAAAATCACTATTCACAATGTCTTGGTAGTTCCTGACTACCAAGTCAGTCTCTTATCTGTTCATAAACTCAATAAAGAAAACAAATATAGGGTGATTTTTGATGAAGATACTTGTATTGTTCAGGATTCTGTTCTAAGGACCCAAGTGGGGACTGGTAGTCTCAAAGATGGGTTGTATTTTCTTAATACAGGTACCAAACTCACTAATAATAACATTCAAGTATGTTGTTTGTCCAAATGTATTTGGCACAACAGACTTGGTCATCCTGCTGACCAAGTTCTTAACATACTTAAACACAAAATTGCTTATAAAGTAGACTCTTCTGCTGAACCTTGTGAGGTTTGCCATAAGGCTAAGCAAACCAGAGAACCATTTCCTCTAAGTGATCACAAAACCAATGTCATAGGACAGTTGGTTCACTTAGATGTGTGGGGTCCTTACAAGGTTCAAAGCAGAGAAGGATACAAATACTTCTTGACTGTTGTTGATGATTTCTCTAGAGCTGTTTGGGTATTTCTGTTGAGGGAGAAATATGAAGTGTTTCAAAACATTGTTCATTTCTATAATTTGATTAAAAATCAGTTTGATATAACAGTTAAGATGTTTAGATCTGATAATGGAACTGAGTTTATAAATCAAAATATGGAAAACTTTTGTAAAGATAATGGAATCATACAACATACTTCTTGTTCTTATACTCCTCAACAGAATGGAATAGCTGAGAGAAAGCATAGACATTTACTCAATGTTGCTAGGGCCCTCATGTTTCAGGGGGGATTCCTTTAAACATGTGGACTGAGTGTGTTCTAACTGCTGTTTACCTTATTAACAGGTTACCCAGTTCTGTCTTGTCTAGAAAGTCACCTTATGAACTCATATATAAAATTGAACCAAACATCTATCATTTAAAGGTTTTTGGCTGTCTTTGTTTTGCTACAGTCTTAAACAACTCTGATAAGTTCTCTTCTAGGTCTGATAAATCTCTGTTTATTGGTTATTCTTCTGAGAAAAAAGGTTATAAGTTGTTTAGTCTTGAAAGTAAGAAAGTATTTTTCTAAAGAGATGTTACTTTTTATGAAACAGTGTTTCCTTTTAAGAATAAAACTGAAAATAAAAGCTTTGAATTTCATTTTCAAAACACAGATAGTTTAAAATTTTTCAATCATTACCTGGATGATGAAAACTTGTCAGATGATCCCAATGATGAAAAGAGAGATAAAGAACCTAAGAAAAGTGATGGTATAGACCTTTCTTCATTAGGAGGTACTGAAAAACCTGGTGACATTGATAAGGAAGAGAGGGTGCATCCTGGTGCACATGGAGAAGCCACCAATGTTGAAAAGGAAAATGCAACACTAGAGGAAAATGTAAACCAGTCTGAGGGTGATGACAGTTATTATAATGAGTTTAATGATCTGTTTAATGAACCTGTTAATGTGACACCAAATAGACAGAACACTTTTAGAACATACATAAGAAGGTCTGCTAGGAAAACTCAGATGCCTGTTAAGCTAAGTGATTATGAAGTTGATACTAAAGTGAAGTATAATATTGACAAACATGTCAATTATTCTAAGTTGAATATTGAAAATTATAATTTCTCTACCAATCTTAATAAAATAAGTGAACCAAAGACTTATAAAGAGGCTGCTACTAATCCAAAATGGATTGAAGCTATGAATCTTGAAGTAGAAGCTCTTAATAGAAATGAAACTTGAGAGGAAATCACTGAACTTCCAATGGGCAGAAAAGCCATTGGAGGTAAATGGGTTTTTAAAATCAAGTATAAGTCTAATGGTGAGGTTGAGAGATATAAGGCAAGGTGGGTTGCCAAAGGTTATAATAAAAAAGAAGGTGTGGATTATGATGAAACTTTCTCACCTGTTGTGAAAATTGTTACTGTGAGGTGTTTATTGTCTGTTGCAGTGCAATTTGATTGGCATGTTTTCCAAATGGATGTGAATAATGCTTTCCTTTATGGTGAACTTGATGAGGATGTTTATATGATGTTTATATGTGTTTACTTGAGGGTTATTGTGATGTTAATGATACCAAGGTGTGCAAATTGAAAAAGTCTTTATATGGTTTAAAGCAGGCACCAAGGAAATGGAATGAAAAGTTAACTTCAGTTTTAGTTGAAAATGGTTTTGAACAAAGTAAAAATGATTTTTCATTGTTTATTAAAAATAAAAATGGAATTTTCATTGCTTTACTTGTATATGTGGATGACATTGTCATTACTGGTAATAATGNGAACCACGTGAGACTCGGGGCCAAGACCCAGTTAGAACCACGTGAGACTCGGCCATTCTGGCCAAGACCCAGTTAGAACCACGTGAGACTCGGCCATTCTGGCCAAGACCCAGTTAGAACCACGTGAGACTCGGCCATTCTGGCCAAGACCCAGTTAGAACCACGTGAGACTCGGCCATTCTGGCCAAGACCCAGTTAGAACCACGTGAGACTCGGCCATTCTGGCCAAGACCCAGTTAGAACCACGTGAGACTCGGTCATTCTGGCCAAGACCTAGTTAGAACCACGTGAGACTCGGCCATTCTGGCCAAGACCCAGTTAGAACCACGTGAGACTCGGCCATTCTGGCCAAGACCCAGTTAGAACCACGTGAGACTCGGCCATTCTGGCCAAGACCCAGTTAGAACCACGTGAGACTCGGCCATTCTGGCCAAGACCCAGTTAGAACCACGTGAGACTCGGCCATTCTGGCCAAGACCCAGTTAGAACCACGTGAGACTCGGCCATTCTGGCCAAGACCCAGTTAGATCCACGTGCGACTCGGCCATTCTGGCCAAGACCCAGTTAGAACCACGTGAGACTCGGCCATTCTGGCCAAGACCCAGTTA
>LBNU01024623.1:99209-120770 GCA_014162995.1 Artemisia annua | reverse complement strand
GGGGTTTAGACTAGCATCGGGTGGTGTTCCATGACGTGTAGTGTGTTTCTATCATAGAGGTGATCTATTTTGATCACTTGGTTTCATTGGTGGTTCATGTTGTTGGTGACGGTCTCCATACGATTCTACCGATCACGCTACAAAGGTATAACCTTGTTGTTTATTATTTGATTGATCATATAGCTATATGAGATCCTTGTTGGTGATGTTTTCCGCTGCGTTTATATGTTTCTTTTATGTTTTATATATTCAACATCACCTATATTCTGGCCAAGACCCAGTTAGAACCACGTGAAACTGGGCCATTCTGGCCAAGACCCAGTTAGAACCACGTGCGACTCGGCCATTCTGGCCAAGACCCAGTTAGAACCACGTGAGACTCGGCCATTCTGGCCAAGACCCAGTTAGAACCACGTGAGACTCGGCCATTCTGGCCAAGATCCAGTTTGAACCACGTGAGACATGGCCATTCTGGCCAAGACCCACTTAGCACCACGTGAGAGTCGGTCATTCTGGCCAAGACCCAGTTAGAACCACGTGAGACTCGGCCATTCTGGCCAAGACCCAGTTAGAACCACGTGAGACTCGGCCATTCTGGCCAAGACCCAGTTAGAACCACGTGAGACTCGGCCATTCTGGCCAAGACCCAGTTAGAACCACGTGAGACTCGGCCATTCTGGCCAAGACCCAGTTAGAACCACGTGAGACTCGGCCATTCTGGCAAAGACCCACTTAGCACCACGTGAGAGTCGGCCATTCTGGCCAAGACCCAGTTAGAACCACGTGAGACTCGGCCATTCTGGCCAAGACCCAGTTAGAACCACGTGAGACTCGGCCTTTCTGGCCAAGACCCAGTTAGAACCACGTGCGACTCGGCCATTCTGGCCAAGACCCAGTTAGAACCACGTGAGACTTAGTTAGAACTATGTGAGACTCGGCCATTCTAGCCAAGACCCAGTTAGAACCACATGAGACTCGGCCATTCTGGCCAAGACCCAGTTAGAACCACGTTTAAATGTTGGAGGCGTAGAACTTTTAATAACAAGAATAACGGAAAATTTAGACTTATCCTTTAGGTTAGACCGTGACGACCTCGACTATTTAAGATCCTAAATTTTTAAATTTAAAGATAATTTTAAAAAATTATTTGGAATTTATGCAACAAATTAATATGGTCACCAACAAAACCCAATTGTTGACCAAATATGGGCCGATTTTCCCGAATGTCAAGAGACATTAAGATAAACATTTATAATAGTTTATGTGAAGACGCTACAAAGCGTCAATGAACATCGGCCCCAACAAGCGAATTGGGACAATATATGGCTACAAACTTTTTAATAACTTTAAGTCCCAAAGAGTTTGCAAACTTTGACATTTTGGCTTAGAGGAAAGAAAGGAAAATCCAATTTCTAATTTTATCCGCTATGGCTCGTGACTTATTAGCGGTCCAAGCTTCGACGGTAGCTTCCGAATCGCCTTTTCTATTAGCGGTAGAATTATATCGGAAAGAAGGTCAATACTAACCCCCGAATCCGTGGAAGTATGTGTATGTTTGAAAGATTATTTGGACAGAGTAGATAGGATACAACATGAAACATTGTTGGAAGGTCCGATATTAGATAAAGAAGTTGAAGAAACTATAGCAAGTGAAGAAGATGAAATGGGAATATCATTTGCGAATACCAAATTAGATGAAGGTGAGTTTGAAGAATTAGATGTTGAAGACGTAGATGTAGAAGATTTTTTGGAAGATCTAATGACTTGAGTATAACGGGTGATGGCAATGCCGAAGCTCGATATACTTGAGTACACTAATATGTTTTCGTGTGATGGTCATGCCGAAGCTCATAATGTATTAGTATTTATATATTTTTAGTTGTTTAATTGTATTGTTTAAATAAAAATTATGATTGTATTTTTTTAGTTGTATAATTGTATTGTTTAAATAAAAGTTATGATTGAATAATTGTATTATTTAAATAGTTATGAGTATATTGTTTAATTAAATGTTTGATAATTAACAAGTTTATTAAATAAATGTTCGAAGTTTTTAGTAAAATTCCGAAAAAAACGAACCGGTAAATAACTGATAATAAAATTGAATCCGAACATTTATATCCAAATAAACCGATTCCGAAAATTTATAACTGAAAAAAAATCGATTTCGGAAAAACCGAAAAAACCGAAACCGGTTATTAGAAAAACCGGTTTTTTTATAATCGGTTTTCCCAAAACCGAAAACCGGTTTTAACCGATTTATTTGCACCTCTAACCATGACACACCCTTCGTGGGTGGTGGTCGGACCAGAAGCAAGGTCAAACACCCTTGGTGGGTGTTTCCTTGTGACTCGAGGAAAGTAAACGCAACACACCCTTTGTGGGTGAGTTTGTCTTAGAGCCGAAAACAACAACCCGACCACCCTTGTGGTACCTAGGTCTCAACCGCAACATCAAAATAAATCAAACAAGTTTTATACTATCTTAAATCTCAAAATTACCATAAGCAAATTGAAGTTGCTCCCACTGTGGTTCGACCATAGTGTGTTTCGACCCGTATACCAAACCAAACGCAGCCTAAACTTTACGACTAAGGTAAGCTAATAACATGAAAATAAGGAAATCAAAATAAGCTCTACCAAACCATTAGCCAATCTTTGTTTTTAGGGGGTGTTTGGCTAAGCTTATTTTAGTGGGCTTATGAGCTTATTAGCTTATATAAGCTCGTAAACTCAAACCAAGTGTTTGGTTAAGCTTATATGAGTGGGCTTATAAGCCTATTTATAGGTGTTTTGATAAGGCAAAAAAATGAGGCTTTTTTATGAGGTATCCCGCTTATAAACTCTCCGACTTATGAATGTACATTTTTTACTTCCTCGCCCATAACTCTCAACAACAGCACCACACCCGAATCAAACAATCTCCTATTTTAGACAAATGGGTATCATTCTTTTTTACATCAAATGACTCAAAAACATCAACTCTAGGGCTACTTACCAAGATTGGGACATGGGTTTTATTGGGTTTTGGTTCTTTAAGATGGGTATCTAATTGAAGGTGATGCTCTACTGTAAGAAAATTTTTTTGGTTCTTCTTGTTGCTGTTCATCAGTAATATTATTAGTTGAAATTGAGCATAAAATGATGTGTTTTTGTACCTTAGAAGTGTCATTAATGGTGGGTAATGGTGCTGCTGCAAAAGCTAAGGTTCTCGAAGTAAAGGTCATTTTTTTGTGATTTGGGTTTTCCAGTGGGTTATGGCGGATGACTGAGGGTTTGGTGTGACGGTGGTGGTGGTGGTGATGGGTCGCTGGAAAGTTAGTGAAGTGGTGGTTTGCTGGAGAGTTACAAGCATTAAACCATGTCCTTTTTAGTCATTTACCAACATAAGCCAAACCAAACACTCATTTACTAACATAAGCAAACATAAGCCAAACCAAACATTTTTGAGCTTGTAAGCTTATTAACCATGAGTTAATCCAAACACTAAGCATGGGCTTATAAGCTTATGTTATATAAGCCATAAGCCGCTTATTAAAAATAAGCCTAAGCCTAGTTGCCAGATGTTATTTTTGCCACACAAGGATTAACAACAACACAAGGAAAATATAATTACTTCCAGAATATGTATCAAACGTTCGACATACATGAATTTACCAAAATCAGATTCAAACTGTATCAAACCCCATTAAAGTTACAACAATAACAATTTTTAATATAAATCAATAATTTACAGGATGGGAAAGATTAGTAAGACCTTAACAAGAGAAGTGGTGATGTCGATGAAGATGAAAATCAACCAACCCAATCGACTCCAAGCAAAACCCAATCAGCCCGAAACCCTTTGAAGACCTTGATCTTGTGAAGACTTTTGTAAGTGAGATTTGAGTATGTGAATCCACTGATCTTCGAATGGTCCTAAAAAGGGATCAAAGAGCAAGGTTTTCGACATGCCTTTGAGCTTGGGAGTCGATGAGTATGAGTTTTGAGCTAAGCTCACTTTCCATCTTTAATCTCCAAAACTTTAACGTGACCTTGACCTTGGGAGGAGATGAAACCAACTTGTCAGGGCCACCAGTTTGAACCAAGGTTACACATAATGTGTGCCCGAACCGGCATTGAAAGATGGTTGGTTCGGTTTACTTATCTTAAGGTATCACCATCATATTTATAATCACTCTGGTGGAGTATGTAGTTATGCTTTGCGGCATTTCTAATGTGTGAACGGACCTAGTAGGTTGTCTATTAGGTAGTGAGCTTAGCGTTTCAGTAAAAAAGAAAAAGAAAACATCTGGCATAGGGTAATAATGCAAATGCTGAGTTCTGTTTGACTATGTTCTGGATAGTCTTTCCTTTAGTTCTTATGGTCGTTATCTTGAGGTTACATTGTATTTCGTTTGTATTTCTCAAAGGTGTTATGGGTGCTATTAGTTAGCTGTCTCCTTAAGATGTGGTTTTTTCTAGTGTATAAATTCTGCTTGTTAATGTAGGACATATGCCGTTGGAAAATGTTTGTCAAAATGACTGAACACCTTCACATATGCTCCCAGCGATGAATAGCTAGAGCCATGTGAGATGTAATCTTCCCCTTAGTCTTTAATTAAAATTTTGACTTTCAGCTTTCAGCAAGATGCTCAAAGTTATCTTGATACGCCTTTCATACAAGCTTTTAGTATTATGAAGATCCAAACTTCCTCAAGCTGTGGTTCATAGTTTAATATTAGCTCAGTGTTTTAGCTCAGCTGTTTCATGTGTGGGAGATGTAGCACATGATCACATATGCCATTAGAAAATGTGAGTGACCGAACCCCTCTTTATGATCTCATCTATTTGCCGTTTGGTAATAATCAATGTGTTGCAAATTTGTGGTTTGGTCCCCAGTTAAGAAGTAAACGAAACATCTGTGATGTTTGAAAAAGTTTAATAGCTTAACTAATAAAGGGTCTTTATGAACTAATATGTGTGATCCATATTTTAGTTGTAGGAGTGTGATCCTATCAGGAAGGCACAGGTTCATCTTCTCACTTTCTAAACTTTGAAGTTATGGCAATCTACTAGAGTTAACTATGATTTCAACTATATACGAATATAAAATAATTATTGAAGATCGTAAGGATCATGTTAGATGGAAATTGTTAATGTTATTTTAAATGATTTAGAGGTTACATAATTATTAGGCGAGAAGCTATAATATCAATATCTATGCATATAAATTGGATTTGCGCATGGCACTCTCTGGTAAGTATGCAATGTTCAATGAAACCACTAATAAGCATATGTAGTAAGTTTTAACAAGTTTTTATGGTAAAAGTATATCTCCATGCGGTAATTAATGTGTAGGTAAAAACCTCACGATTTGTCTTTAGGTGAGTAGGAATTACCATACTCACTGCTAAATATCATCAAAAGAAATATCTCAATCCAACAAACACACCCACACTTTCCCCCTTTCCGCACCCAATGCGCCGTAACTAGGGTTTCAATGGCACGTCTTCTGCCAGAAATCTTAGAAGAGATTCTGATAAGATTGAGTGTGAGGGATCTGATCCGATGCAAGAGCGTGTGTAAGTCATGGCGTAAATTGATCTCTCGTCGTGATTTCATAAAATTCCATCTGAAATACAGCTATCTCAGTGATCAAAACAATGATGCATTTGGAGACAGAAGACTTGTTATCTCTATGTGGCCCGGTTACTATAAAAATCATCATAATGATACTAGTAACAAGGTCGCTGAGTTCTATGACCTCGGTATAATTGGTTCATGTCATGGTCTTGTATGCGTCTCCCATTTCTTTACCGATATTGTGGTAGTTAATCCTTCTACAAGAGAAGTAAAGCAAGTAACCGATCCCCGATTCCCTAGAGATAATGCTGCCTGTTGGGGTTTTGGTTATGATGAAACAACCGATGATTACAAGATATTCTTAGGGTATGAGAAAGATGAGAGCGATCTTTATTTTGAAACGCATAGGGAAGGTGGGAACTGTATGTGCATTAAAGTATTTAGTTTGAGATCTAACATGTGGAAGGATCTTGGAAAGGTAAATTTCGCTTGGATGACTTGGGAAGGTGTCTTATGCAAAGGGGCGCTACATTGGGTAGCATATGATATTTTATCTGAAAAGATCATAATTCTTTCATTTAATTTATCAAATGAAAAGTTTAATGAATTCCCTATACCTGAAAATGTGTGCTACCAATCTAAGATTGCTCAAGACCACTCATCAATGCGCTTAGGGACATTGGAAGGTAGTTTGTGTTTATTCAGATTTAAATTACTTCCTAATGACTTATGGGTAATGAAGGACTACAATAACAAGCAGTCATGGGAACAATTTGGGTGTGAAAATAAGATGAAGCCTGATGCAGTTTATGTTTTTAAAAAAGTCTTGAATCTCATTCCAAATTCGAGGCCGTTTCTTCATGATCCATGGTTTGGCCATATTACTGGGATTTTAACGGCATGTTCATATGTCGAAAGTCTTGTATCTCCACATTTTAAAACAAAGACCGAAGAGAAAGAGCAGGCAATAAGTATCATCAGAGCCCTAAGGTGAGTTCTGTTTTTGACTATTTTTACTTTTGATTACAGTTGTACAGTAGTGTGAACACTTCCATTACAAGGGTGAAGATATAGGAGGACAATGGGTCACCTAGTCTAAGCCCTCTACCTGCCTTGAAGTAACCAACTCTCTCATTATTAACGTTAATAGTGAAAGCAACACCTCTGACACACACCATGATCCATTTTATCATTTGAATATGGAATTTGAACATGTCAAGAATTCCTTCCAAAAACTCCCAAATGACAGTATCATAAGCTTTTTATATATCAATCTTTAACGCTACTCTTCTAGCACCATTCTTCCAACTGTAACCTCTAAAGAGCTCTTGGGTGATAAGGATATTATCAGTGATTTGTCTCCCTGGGATAAATGGACTTTGATTTTCACTAACTTGTTTGCATAGAGCATTTTTATGTCTAGTAGTCAAACTTTTGCTTATAATCTTGTATAGTACATTGCAGCATGCTATAGGCCTATAATCAGACACCTTAAGAGGGGTTTTACTTTTAGGAACCGGTGTAATAAGGGTAGCATTAACCTTACTTTGCAGCTTTCCAGTTTTGAAAAAGTCCTTAACTTCACAAACATCTTTTCCTATTATACTCCAACCTTTCTTGTAAAACTTAGCAGTATAGCCATCTGGGCCTGATGCCTTGTTTTGATAGAAATAAAAATTAAAAAAGGGCCTCCTTCACATACTTATCACACACTTCTCTAGTCATCATCTCAGCATCTTCATTAAAAACAGGGGCGGAGCTTAGTGAGGACCGGGAAGGGTCCCGGCCCCCCTAGGCCTAAGCCCGTTAATGTAATTTTTTGCGATTTCATGTGTTAAAAATTTTTTTGTTTCACCTCGGCCCTCCCATCTAATGTATTTTCCGAAAAAAATTTGTTTCGGCCCTCCCTCAAATTTTTTTCTAGCTCCGCCACTGATTAGAAACTACTTTAGCATTTAAGCTGTTGAGATCTGTATTCTGCACAGGTACTGCATTTCCTAAGAAGTTCTGAAAATGTTGGACAAACTGATCAGCTATTTTTATCCCTTCCACTGAGCCACTCAATTTTAGAACTATATGAAAAAAAGTTGCTATATTTATCCCTTTCACTGAGCCACTCAATATTAGCTTTCTTCATTAAAAATTTCTCTTCATCTTGTATATCAGTTTTACACTCATTGAGAATAGTAGCTTCATCTTGTTTAAGAGTAACATTGTGTGGCTCCTTATCAAATTTTATCTGAATAACCTTCAACTTCTCTCTCCATTCAATAACTCTCTCATGCAGATTTCCAAACTTCCATCTCAAATTCTTCATGTGAAACTTCAAAGCTGTTAGCTTTTTTACCAGCTTAAACATACAACAACCATTAACCTGAAACTGCCATTCCTTCTGCACAATATCAATAAATTCAGGTTTATCATCAATAAAATTTGAGAATCTAAAAGCCTTGTTCTTCTTTTTCATCATTTTTGGAATAATGAGAATTGCAGGGCTATGATAAAAGGTTAAGTGGGGTAAAAAATGAGCATCAGAGTTGATGAACATGCTCATGAAATCAGTATTTCCCAGGATTCTGTCAATCTTCTTCAAGATCCCATTGCTTGGATTTAGTCTACTTTGGTCCCTAGTAAAATGCATGCCAAATTAGTTAATGTCTTCAACTTCAATATGATTAAGGCATTCTTGAAAGTCAATCATGTCACTAGTCTTGCAGGATCCACCCCCTGAATGAACCTCTATATGAAGGCTTACATTCCAATCCCCCATGAGAACCCAAGGACTGTCATTCACTATACTTTTATACCTCTTAAGTGTATTCCATAACACCTTTCTTTCCCTACCTGTGTTTGCTGCATATACAAATCAACAAAAAAAAAATCTGCTTCCACTCTCTTTAATTTCCACTATATAGAGGATTGCTTGATGACTTGAGTGAACCAGCATTACACTAACATCTTCTTCATTCCAACCAATAATGATTCTGCAACCCTTAGCACTTTCCTTCATGTTAGAGCACCAATTCCAGTTTCCGAACACAAGTTCACAAATTTTCTTAATCTGTTTTTCCTTAATATGGGTTTCTACAACTGCACATATGCTCAACTTTTCATCAGTAATAAACCTCTTCACATCTTTCTGCATATCCTTATTGCACACACCTGCTCACATTCCATACAGCTACCCCTTAGATCAGTATTCATTGTTGCCATTATAACACATACTAAAAAGAATGCCTAATTCAGCATATCACAGGCTTTGCCTGCTAATACATTCTCAGTCATACTTTGAGCAATACCATTCACTTCATCATACACATCTTCCATTTCAGGGCAGTCTATCTTCCATTTTTCCTCCCATTGATCTTTGAAATACTTAAATATTACTGTGTTCCAAGTCATAGACACTTCCAAACTAGGTTGCCTCTGGTTCTTAACAAACTTATCCACAATATCCTTCTCATTCCTTTGTTGAATTTCAGGGCATTCACTGTCTTCAATTTCTTCAAAAAAATCATACTTATTTGCACTCATTCTGATTTTCTCCACTGTCATTTTACTGACTCTCCGTGCGCTTTTAGGGCTCATAGGATTAGGAATTCTCTCAGCACTTGGGGTCATTGTTGCTTTGGGTGTCATTGGCACTAGTCTTTGGGGCTGTTTGATTCTCATTAGTAGTTTGTCTATTCACAGATCTAAGTTCATGTCTACTCTTGTGGTTTCTATTGACACCTTTAGCTCCCAAGCCTCTAGTTTGTTTGTTACTCTTATTACCCAAGTTTCCATCATTTTTACCAACTCTCTCTGCATCACTATTCTTAAGCAGTCACTTCCACATTCATTCCACATGTACCATCATTACGACGAAATACTTTGCATTGGCTACACCTTGGTGGTTTCCAGCTATACTCCACAGTCACAAACTTAGAACAAGTAACCACTTGATCTTTGCTTTTATAACACAGTTCAACTTTGTCTTTGAAGTCTTGAGTAGCTGTAGCCTTAATCTCAACCAAAACTCTTGCAAACCCAATGTTACCAGTACCTTCTTCACACATTCTAGCAGTTGCCCTATCCATAATGATTGGTGTACCCAAGCTACTTGCAATGGCACTTATATCTTTCACAGTCCAGGCCTCAACTGGTACATCATACAGCTTGATCCAACAAGGTAAACTAACAGGGTCCCTCCTATCAACAATTATGTTAGGATCCCATTTTTGCACCATGAGTGGCTTATTGTTTACCAACCAAGGACCACTCTCCAACACATGATTCATACCTTCTACTTCTCTAAATGTGAACAAATATAATCCATTTTGAGCCACCATATCCTTTAGTCCAAAATTTCCCCACATTCTGACTAAGTTGTACTTAAGTTCATTGTATGACATTTTGCATCCAACAAAATGTCCACACATAGTTAACATCCACTTCTTACTACCTTCAAGTACTAATTCATCATCAAACAACATTACTTCCCTACCATCATCAATCACAGTAGGTATCAAGCTAAGTTTGTTCATAATGACATTTATGGCAGGTTTGACAGTATCAGCACATGATTTGACATTCTCCTTATATGTAACATACTGTCATTCCTACTATTATCATCATTTACAACACATGAATCACTATGAGCCTTAGCTCCACTCATAACAGTAGTGATATTCTTAGTTAATTGGACATGAGGAGTTTGACTTACAGTGTTCTCAGCGGCAACATTCACATCAGTACCATTCACATTAGTCACTTTCTTCCTAACAGACTCATTGAGTGTTGGAAACTCATTTGCAACCAAACACACTCCTTCCTCAGTACTTTCACTTTCAATGACCTCCTTATGACCCATCCTATCAGCATTCTCACTTATATCCCTGTTTTCCAATAGTTCACATACAGTGTCCTTATACCTATTAAGCACTTTGATCTTCCTTTTAGTCATTCTACCTTTAGGTGACATGATTAAGCTCAATTGGATCACACAAACAGTTCAAATTGCATAGGATTGATCGGATTGAAGTTTAGTGTGAATTCGTGAATGAAATTTAGAAAAACAGAATTTGGCACCAATATTCAAAACACAGGATTTGTAGAATTATTGGTTAAAAATTGGGGAAATTAGTATCAATCGGTGTAGAATTGAAAACTGAATAGATTACACGGTTTATAATTGGAAATTACGTACAAAATGCTGTGTAATTGAAGGATTTTCGAGGTTTTTAATGGTGAAAAAAGGAGGGAAAGGTTGTTAGAGGAGAGAGAACTATCGATCATAAAACTACAATTTTATATTCAAGGTATACACGCTCATTTTCAGTATATCACATAACTTGACGCTGGTCCATGAGAAAGTTGCTTTATGTTTAGATATTATTCATCTGATTGCTATTTTAATTGTGTTCGAATTTTGTGTTTAAAATCCCTAGTGGCTTTTAGTTGCCGCTTGTTTTCATTTCTTCCTGTATAGCATCTCTCATCAGTTGCATACTCATTAGGTTCAACTATCGTAGCTTGGCTTTCATTCACTTCTAGTATCTCTTTCGTTAGCTCCTACTATAAAATTGTGCAAAAAGTCACTTCCCTTATTTATTTATTTTTTCAGGTCAAGGCAAATACATTACAATGCAGATGCCGGTTCTGATGCTAGTACCAGTTCCAGAGATTGATGCTGTAGAAGCTGTCAAGTTGAGACCCTGCCATGTTGACTTTCCTTATCTTTTTCAGATTAAACTTTTCAAATGTGATTTTAAGATTGTTTCTTTCTTGGATTCTTGTATGTTTTGGTTGGTGGTGTTAAATGTACTTTGAAGATTGTGAGTTTGTGACTTTGTTGGATATTTTTCGTGTGTTAAGCTTCATTTGATGTTGAAGTATTGTGATTTATGTTGCCCTGCTTCATATGATTCCTGTAGGCTAGCTAATACTCATAGGTCATGTTTTTTGGTTTTCAGGGTGATCGGGATGCAGGTTGACCAACAAAGAATTATTATCCCTTTTTTAGATGATATAAGTAACTGATAGGTAATAAATTTTAGATTTTCTTAGCAATATGTGTTTTATTACAGTATTGTTAATATTGTAGTTTAGGCGTTTTTATGCATTTGAAATGTGAATACATTTCAACTGTTTTTTACATTTTCGGCCCATTTAGATCGTTTTTTGAAGCCAATTTGACCCATCAAATAGTGCCGAAAGTATCACCTGCTCATACATCATAATACTTGGCATGTGTATTGTTGGTATTTTAGTGTAAAATAGATTGAGTTTAATATACATATAAGGGTCGACACTTATATGAATATTAACTGGACTAACGGGGGTTCCAATGGGGCGGTAGCCCCCTTGGTGGGGGTTCGGGGGCAACGCCCCTGAGAGAAGCAGGGTCCAAGGGGCGGCAGCCCCTGGCAGGGTCCAAGGGGCAGCGCCCCTGGCTAAAATTTTTTATTTGGTATAACATTGCTATGTTAAAAATTCATTAGAATTTGTTTTTCCACCAAATAAAACGTTTAACTTTGAAACTCGTTATATAACTGTTTTACAGTTATCTGCTTTTATTTAACCGCTTGAATGACGGTTTGGAACCTATAAACAAGGAGAGAACGTCTCTCTTAAAAAAAACACAGAAAAAACAAGGGCTCTAAAAACAGAACACCATACACAAACTTGAATCAATTAGATTTTATCCGGTCGTTAATTGGTATCCACTCCAATTTAATCGATCTGAAAGCGTTCATACTCGTGTGACTTCTAATTGCTATCAGGATACTCATCACCCCTATTACCCCAAATAAACAACATGTATGATATATTGTCATTGGTATCTTTCAAATGTCATTGGCAGTTTCCTGTTTTTAACATGGTACATGATGCTAATAGAAATGTTGAGAAATTACGTCCTGCTACGCTACCCGTTTTTTTAAATATATGAGAATCCTACAAGAAAAAGCATATACACTTAAGATGCGAACGCATTAGATAAGCGTTATTTGTGATACTTATGAATGCATCTAAAATCATTTAGCAAGTTCTCCTTGCAATTCTTCTATAATCTTATCCTTTTCGGATATAATCCTCGTGAGCTTTTCATTTTCTGCTTGAAGCAGCTCAAACTGACATAATACACTCGTAATCTGCACTTCAATGGCTTCATCACTAAGCTCAAAAACGCTCTCAACAACCCTCAAAACCCGCCACAAGCTCACCACCACAATCAAACCGACCCCAACCCTTTCTATCAAAATCTCGGACATCAATGCTCCAATCAAAACCACACCATCAGCTACCAAACCTGGTCGTTTAAAAAATGAGCTCCCGCATCCTACTAGTAATGCCACACTCTTGGTAGCAAGAATCGTCAAGATTCCAACTCCTACCCAGTGGTACCAGACATCTACTTTCTTGCTAATTCTCTTGCTTGGTGGACAAGAAACTAAAGTTTTCGAGAGCTCAAGAACTACCAAAACAAGATCAGCTAGGAGCAACATGATAGCGATGACATGAACGGGTGTTGATTCTAGGAAATTTGTCAAGTGGTTTCGCCAAGGAGGTTTGTTGTTGGAACTTTGTTTAGTAGATCCTGAGAAAAATTCCCATTTTCGCCTTCTCTGGCATGATTTGATGAGATTTTCGATTGATATTTGGATCGTTTCAGTTAATATTAATGCAGTGGGGGGAGATTGTGGTTTTTGGGTTTGAATGTGAGATAAATCCATTGATGGAAAACTCAAATATGTATGTAGCAAAAGGTGACATATTTTAGGAATTATGTTGCTTGTTATTTGTATGGAAATTTTTATATTAGTTTAGCATGATTAGAAGGCAAGTAAAAGCAAAATTTTCTAAGCTTAGAGCAATTGGGTGATTGGGCTTTGAAGTCAAGTTGAGAACTTATTGTCATGAAGTTATGGGTGAAGTTTGTCAAACTTGTATCTGATCACTATTTATGCAAAATTATGTGTAAAATAAAACTTATGAAATAAACAAATGTCTGTATATATTCATCACTTTTTTACCCCCCTCATCTTTTTAGTTTAAGATGTCAACCAGGGCTGATTTTATTATCATTTTCTTACCATAACTGTCTAGATTCCAACTTAAAATCAAACTAAATATGAGAAGATAATACTATGATTTTGGGTGGTGTTAAAAGGTGCACAAACGGGTCTATCACAGTAAAGGCCCAAATGTGTGTGTCTACGAGTCATATTGTAAGCCTAGTAAGCCCAAACTCTGAAGGCCCAGTATTAATAAAGCCCCACAAGATTTTTAAAGAAAATGACGTTTTTTGACTTCTTTCCGTAAGGAAAAGACCCAATATAACAAAGACAGCTTTTTATGAAGAAAGAAAAGCAGATAAAACCTTTTGCAAAAAGAAAAAAAGAAACCACCTGCCAAGTTGACGTAATGGCCCGGAACCGTCATATTCATACATATGATTTCAGGTTCAAACCTCATTAGATACACATTTTATAAATGGTCAATAAAATAGTCCAAAACGATTACAAAAATACTTTAGTTAAACTGCGTACATGTAAGTTAAAAATGCATCATCCCGATTCACTTGATAGGAAAACCTTCATCGATTTACTTGTTGATCATTTGGAATTAAAGGGAGGGTATATATTGTCAAGTAAGAAAGTTTGAGACTTAAAAAAGTCGTATAAAATAAAAGGTGATACCGGCATTATTAAAGTTGCTTTTAAGTTATGGATAGAGTAACTTCTGCTCTTCAATGTCACATTTAAAGTTTCAAACTGTGCATGCTAATCATTAACATATAGTACATATATATAGATACTCATTCCAACAAAAGAAGACACATTATCCTTTTATATAAATGGCATCAATGATCCCAAAAGTGAAACTAGGTACACAAGGTCTAGTTGTTTCATCACAAGGTTTGGGTTGCATGGGTATGTCCGGTAATTGGTACGGACTGCCCAAACCCGAACTTAATTGATATGATCAACTCATTCATCACGCCATTAACTCTGGTGTTACTTTCCTTGACACGTCAGACATCTATAGTTATGGCATCAACGAAATCCTCGTTGGCAAAGTAAGTAACGATCTTATAAGTGACTATATTTTGAGCCTCTTATAACTTCAAGCTTGTCATCGTTTCTAGTTGAAACTGTATGCATAGTATCGGGACAATACATTTCTCACGTTTAATGGTGCTACAAAGTTTGTTAGCTGCGTCTTATGTTTTTATATAACACGGAATTTATAGGCTTTAAAAGAAGGAGGACTGAGAGATAAACTTCAAATTGCTACCAAATTTGGAATCCGGATTATCAGTGGACAGGTGGATGTGTGTGGTGATCCCACTTATGTTAGATCATGTTGTGAAGGTAGCTTGAAGAGACTTGGTGTTGATTGTATTGATTTGTACTATGCTCATCGGGTTGATACTCGTGTTCCAATTGAAATCACGGTTAGNAAAAAAAAAAAAAAAAAAAAAAAAAAAAACCCTACTATTTGCCGGTGTGTCCTGCTAACATTAGTTGTACTGAATAACACTTACATATGTCACAAACTGTAATAAAAAGATGGGAGAGCTCAAGAAACTGGTACAGGAAGGAAAAGTGAAGTATATAGGATTATCGGAAGCATGTGCATCAACAATCAGAAGGGCTCATGCTGTCCATCCAATCATAGCAGTGCAAAATGAGTGGTCATTATGGTCACGAGATTTGGAGGATGACATTATTCCTACTTGCAGGTGATTTCAATTGTATTAAAATTCATCTATGGTAACTGTTTGTAGTGTTAATGATTGTTGCCGTCTATTTATTGCAGAGAACTTGGCATTGGGATTGTTCCATATAGCCCTATTGGTAGAGGATTCTTGGCTGTTGGTCCTGGTTGAAAACTTAGTAGACAGTGACTTCAGAAAGGTAAATAGTTCTTGTGCATGTATGTATAATCACTTGGTGGCTTTGTGCTTACACCTCTAGCATAAACATATGGAACCATATTAAGATTTACTGAAACTCATTGCAGAATCTTCCAAGGTTCCAAAACGACAATAAGACCATATTTGAGCGAGTAAATGAGATGGCTACAAGGAAAGGGTGCACCGCGGCTCAACTAGTATTGGCTTGGGTGCATCATCAAGGAACCGATGTGGTTCCAACCACAAAGGTTGAAAAACTTTGACCAAAATATTGGAGCTTTATCTGTAAAGCTAACATCAGAGGAGTTAAAAGAACTTGAATCTTCTGCCTCAAGTGATGTAGTGAAGGGAGAGAGGCATATGTCTATGCAAATGACTTATTTGCATTCAGAGACGCCTCCATTGTCGTCATGGAAAGGTTATTAAGAAGTTGTTGGATATGTATTTTTAAAAGTGTAATGTTTTACACACTGAAATTAATCAGCTCACACTAAGATAACTTGATCAATTAGTATAGACACCATAAACGAAGATACTGATCAACACTTTACGTAGTTACCTACTTTCCTGTATAAGCATGTTCACTTTACCTGCTGCCCAACTATTTCAATTTATTCCTATTAATTATCATCTATTTTCAAGTTTGGCGCAAGATTAAATCACTCTAAGTGAATCACTCGCTTTTAAACACATTTAAGAGAATATTTCATTTGATATTCACGATTTTACAAAAGGGTCATTTACATGTAAGAGGACCATATTATTAGCAATTTCAGCTGAAACTAGCAGTTAAAATCACCAAGGTATACATCATTAACACACATTCCATCTTCATATGATTTAGAGCTTCAAAAGGAAATAAAACAAAAACAAAAAATCTCTTCATTAACTTAAACTAGTGCAAGAAATATAATTGTAGCTCCTCATGAGCAATGGCAGAGCTAGAAAAAATTTTGTGGGAGGGCGGAAACAAAATTTTTCCCGTAAAAACATTAGATGGGAGTGCCGAGATGAAAAAAATCTTTTTTTAACACATGAAATCGCAAATAAATACACTAACTGGCTTAGGCTTAGGGGGCCGGGACCCTTCCCGGTCCTCATTAAGCTCCGCCCATGCTCATGAGATAGCACGTTGTCAAGTATGCAGAAAAAAAACAGTACAAGTAACTAATTAGCATATCTAAGATAGTTTTCTTGACTATCAAATCCATATGTAATGTATTTAACTACACCACAGTACTACACATACCAAAAACATTGATATCACCACTAACACAAACCTGAATTGATATGTTACGCCTCAAACTTTTCATTAACTTCACTTAATCTGCATCATAGTTGCACTTCATATTCGTACCTCTTTACCTTCCATGTTGACCCCAATAGCAGTATGTTCTTAGCTAGCTCCACATTTTGCAATATTGTAATTAACTTCGTCCTCAATCTGTGTCAAACTAAATACTGCCATCTCAGTGATCAAGAAAAAGTAGAGTTTCCGTGTAGGAAGTCGCTAAAGGTGAGAATAGTCTTGCAGAAATACCTATATTGATGTGTTGTGAGTTGGGTTCATAAATAAAAAGTTTCGGTTTTTCTAAACTATTTTGCATTTCAATTATAGGTTCACCATTCATTCTAAATCCAAGGACACCTCATATTGAAAAATTCGGTGATTGAATGCTTGTTGGTCCCGTTTACACGGATAAAACTAACTAGAAAGTTAGCCTAAATGTGCACCATGTTTGAGTGATGAGAATGAATACTTTGAGATATAAAGAAACAAACGTAAAGTAAATAGACAAGGTTAATTTTCAACGTTTAATTCTTATTAGAAATCAATCAAAGAATTATACCCAAGTGTTTTGCAGAATAAACACTTGGGATTGAAATGACAAGTATGGTGGGTTTCTCCTCACTAAACTTTAGCTAAGCTTAAGTGACAATTAAGGTACAATCGAGCTAACTCGAGTAAAAGTATGTTCTTTGGAGGAGAAAAAGGGTTTGTGAATGTCTAAGCATTTATTGCACAAACTTAACCTTTTTCTCCTCTTTATGATCCTATTTATACACAAGTATTATACATACTATTGTCCAATGGATTAAAGACTTCTAAAGATAAATCTTTAGAAGATCTTGTTCACTGTTGAAGGCAACCCATATTGGGTTAGAAGACAGATTAACCTTTTTAGTATTAGGTTGGATTGTAGCCAAATAAGGAAAGTTTGACTTATAAAGTGATAAAGCACTTTATTGGAACAGTTCAAACTTTCCCTCCCAATCCCGCCTATTCTTCAGTCTTCAGGTAGCTTTCTTCAGTCTTCATGGTTGGTGAGGAGACTTGGGGATTCAGTGAGCTATTGTCATCACTCACTGAATCCATCATCTTCTTCTTTGGCTTAGATGCCATTCACTGAGAGTCCGCCTCACTGAATGGAAAACCTTTCTTCATTAGGCTTGTTCTAAACATCCTGAAGATGACTCACTGAATGACTGTTCACTCAGTGACTTGATTATGTTCACGGTTTATAAACACTTGATCATTATTTGTGTTCAAATCTAAGTTTAACGAGACTTGGGTACTGACNGTGTTCAAATCTAAGTTTAACGAGATTTGGGTATTGACTTGACCCAACACATAATACTTGATTTGAAGGTATTTGATGAAAAAGATGATGCCTAATAAAGTATATAAACTTTAATCTTAAGAAATTAAAGTGTTGTGTTTTCGAATGTATCAGAGTTATTTCAGATCAAATTCACACTTTATAAAAACATTAGGCCATGCACAACATATTTTACTCAACTTTGTAAAAATAACAAAGAGTTATGTGATACGTCTTTAAAAAGGTATACATATATCTACTTTGTTCAACTACGCTAACTCCGGGCTATCCAAAAGGTAGTCGCCGTAGGATTGGTCGGCTCGCAATGTCGATTGAAAACCCATGTTAAAAGATAATTAGGTGGGAAGAACAGAACGTCTTGCGTTAATTAGGTGTGAGTGATGTACAGTACAATGTTTTTCCTTTTCTCTCAATAAGCAAGAACAGAACGTGTTGGGGTAATTCACTATCCAATATCTCTAACTAAGATTTGACAATAAAATATTTAAGTGTAGTGTTAGTCCATGAGTTAAGAAACTGACGCGCCTTCAGAACTTAGAGATCCTGAATCCACATGAAGACATTCAGAGGTTGGTTACTTGAAGAAAATATCCAAGTAATTAAAAGATAATTAGGTGGGAACTTTATTAAAAGCACTTATCAAAAAGAAAGTCAAGAAATGTACCAAGTTGGTATAAAGGTGATAACAATTGTCAACATTGTTCCTTAAATGTGGATTGGACACACTCCAAGAATAGAGACATTTAATGTACATTATTTTATCTGGTCAAGAGATCGAGACGTTCTTTTGCCCCTTGGATATCAACCTCAAATCTAACCTATATAAAAAAGAATGTCTCAAAAGAAGTAAATGCTACCTCTTGCGTTAAACTCTCCAATCACAAGAGCATTTATTTCTCCTTGAACTTATCTCAGAATCCCACGAAGAGATTAAGTTCATACATAAACACTTACTTTCTAGTACCTGTTTGCGTAAATGAGGAAATTATCACACACTGCTACTCAAATACGAATAGTTTAGCTTAGCTATATTTTGCACTAATCCTTGTAATTCTTTGATTCAATCAAATAAAGAAATATACATTGAAAATTATTACCTCGTGTTGTTTGCATTTTCACTTCCTAAAATGGTTTAAGAAAACTCTAGACATGAAACTTGTAACTTATATCTGTTCCCGAGTATAAAACGGAAAGAAAAGAAATGAAGAGGGAAAAAAAGAGAGAAAAGAAGAGGAGAGGAAATACATTTTATTTTTTATCTTGTGTTCCCGAGTTAGAAAGAAAAGAATGAGGTTTTAAGCAGCAAAAAAAAAAAAAAAAAAAAAAACTTTAAAATCACTTTCTCTCCAAATTATCCTAATTTAGGAAGAAGATTATGAGATAAGTTTTGGCATAATTTCCTCCCCTCTTCTCTTCTCTTCTCTCTAGAAAAAACTCGAGAATACAACTTTTTTTTAATTTCCTCCCCACTTCTCTTCTTTTCATTTCTTGAATTTATAAGTTATGAGTAAAAGGGAGCACATAATGGAAAGATACCAAGTCTATTAGTCGGATCTATAAAATTTCAATATTTTAGGTGGGCCAACCGATCGATCAAGTTGGGTTCCTGCAAGAAGATAGGATCTTTAGGTTGTGCACGAAAGCTGGATTTATTTGACTCGTCGCTTATATTTATGTTAATGCAGTTTTAATAAGAAAATTAACATTAATAACCTTTCTAAAAGAAATAGTATTAGTGAATTAGTGCCAGTGTAAATGAAATTTGGTCATGTGGGCTGAGAACTACAGTGAACCATATAACAAAATTCAAACCCATTATCTAGTCCAGGCCCATATCTATTTGTACATTTTAGTTTCTCTGTATACAAACCAAGGGTGAGAAAAAAACCGAAAAGACCGAATAAACCAAAAACCAAAACCGAACCGAAAATAATCGAACCGCACTAATAACCAAACCGAAATTGCTGAAACCAAACCGAACCGAACTACTAATTTGGTTTTCGGGTTGGATACGGGTTTGATAGTTTGAACCGAAAACAGAATTCATATAATATATATATTTTTTTATATATTTATTTATACATACATAATGTTTATATATGTAAATACTATTAAAATGTTACCTTAACATAAAAAAACATTTTTTGTACTTTGAAATATTTGTTTTTTTCCAAATATCTATGTAATATTAATTTTTCTTAAAATAAATAGTGAAATTGAGGTTATTCGGGTCAACTCAAGAACAGAACCGAATTTAAATTCGGTTACCCGTTCGGTTCGGTTCGATTCGGTTTTCGAGTTAACTAAAAAAAATTAACCGAATTAACCGAACCGAACTAACCGAACAGCCCGATAACCGAACCCATCAACACCCCTGATACAAACAAACAAAAAACCTTATTATTTCTGGTGTTGTTTTTAAGGTTTCTTCAAAATCATTTGGGGGCATGGTGAAGAAGAAGCAAATAATTGGTTAGATCAAATCAATACAACTATTCATTGGGTAAAATCTTTATAAGTTTGTATAAAATGTTACATATGTGTTTATATTTATACTTTTATAGTTTTGTGAATTTCTTGATATCTTTTTTTATAAAACAAACCCCATATTGCTTAATCATTGGGAAACTGTGATGAAATAAGTAGTACAGCTTAAGGGGTTTTTGGGTAAAGTTTTTATTAGGTCCTTCATAGCTTATTGTGTTTTGGGAGTGCTTATTGGTTAGATCATAATCCCTTGTATTGCAGCTTTTTGAAAACATATACTTTTTGGTGTTTAATAGCTTATTCTGTTTTGGGAGTGTTATTAAGCACTTTGAAAGGGTTTGGGTAAGCTTATTTCACATGGGTTATGGTCTTTTTTGGGAAATAAGCTAAAAGTAGAGTAATAAGCATAATCCCTTGGATTGTAGCTTTTTGTGTTTAATAGCTTTATTGTGTTTTGGGAGTGCTATTAAGATCTTTGAGAATGTTAGGGTAAGCTTATTTTAAGATGCTTATGGCATTTTTTGGGAGGAAATATAACGCTAAAAGTATATATACTACATATAAAGGAAAAAGAGTCAAAGTGGAAAAGTGAAAAGTCAATATTGTTGAAATGTTGAAATGTTGAAATCTTATTAAAGGAAATTATGAATGTAATTAATATTATTATTAAAACACCCATTTGAACCGTTTTCGACCCAACCTACAAGTTGACCCGTTTAAATCGATCCATTTTTGCTGGAACGGTTCAACCGGTTGAACCACCCGGGTCGAACCGGGTTTCAAAACATTATCCATTACTTAAAAGTACAATAATTTATTCATCATTGTACAGCCAATTAAAAACATATCTATCAAATTAAATCAATCAATTAAAACAAAAACCGGGTTGACCCGGGACACTTCAAACCCGGACGGGTTGAACCAGTTTAATTTGAACGTTTTCGACCCAACCTAGCAAGTTGACCCGGTTTAAATCGATCCATTTTTT
>LBNU01024623.1:87618-99046 GCA_014162995.1 Artemisia annua | reverse complement strand
CATTACTTAAAAGTACAATGATTTATTCACATTGTACAACCAAATTAAATACAACCAATTAAAACACAAACCGGGTTGACCCGGGACGCTTCAAACCCGACGGGTTGAGCCGGTTTAATTTGACCATTTTCGACCCAACCTAGAAAGTTGACCCGATTTAAATCGACCTATTTTTCAACCGGAAACGGTTCAACCGGTTGAACCACCCGGGTCGAACCGGGGTTCAAAACATTATCCATTACTTAAAAGTACAATAATTTATTCATATTGTACAGCCAATTAAAACATATTCTATCAATTAAATACAATCAATTAAAACAAAACCGGGTTGACCCGGGACACTTCAAACCCGGACGGTTGAACCAGTTTAATTTGAACCGTTTTCGACCCAACCTAGCAAGTTGACCCGGTTTAAATCGATCCATTTTTTGCTTGGAACGGTTCAACCGGTTGAACCACCCGGGTCGAACCGGGTTCAAAACATTATCCATTACTTAAAAGTACAATAATTTATCACATTGTACAGCCAATTAAAAACATTCTCTCTCTTGCTTGGAACGGTTCAACCGGTTGAACCACCCGGGTTGAACCAGGTTTCAAAACATTATGTTAAATTTCCAAATCTTCAAACTTTTATTGTTTTTCGTTTATAACCTATAAACTTTTTTTATCAATAAACTATGTGTCGCTATAAAATACCGTTGCTATGCACGGGTACTCGTCTAGTAGTAATAAGCATAGTCCCTTAGATTGAAACATATAATCTTGTTAGCCAAACACCCCTTGATATAAGATAGAGTGTTTGGCTTTTGCGGAGATTCGCTATTGAAAAACTGCCCATTTAGTGTGAAATGAATGCTGAGATTAATATGACTCGGATACATAACGAAATGATTTGTAAATGGCTAATTTAATTTGTAATTGAAACTT
The DNA here is from genome assembly GCA_014162995.1 of Artemisia annua. Lineage (NCBI taxonomy): Eukaryota > Viridiplantae > Streptophyta > Magnoliopsida > Asterales > Asteraceae > Artemisia > Artemisia annua. The sequence goes on along the minus strand of LBNU01024623.1, from coordinate 98,116 downwards.
TAGTTATAAAACCAAACTTCCATCTATAATAAGAGGAAGTTAGGTTTAAATTTGGCTAAACTGTGATTATCTATAAATTATTTTGAGTCGGTTATTTATAAAAGTAAATAAATTTTTATAAGAAAACATGACATGGTTACAGTATTGATTATGTTAAAACATTTATAAAACGCATTGTCAATAGCTAACGTTATCTGGATAAAATTGAGCTACTAAATGATTTATTAGTCTTTAATACTTCAAGTACAAACAGTAACCAGTTGGCATGTTAATCAATAATATAACGTTTGTAGAATACTAACATGGTTATGGTATGAACATGCCAATTAATTGTACTTGAAATAACGAGAATCATAAATTGTTTTGTAGTTGAACTTGACAAAATAACGATTTTTTTGAATGTTGTTGCACAGTTATAAGTTTAATGTTCTGAATGTATTGTTTAGTGGCAAATAATGCCCTTTGAACAGGGACGTGAAGGCCAAGTAAAAGATTATAAGAGTCTCGGTAGAAAATTGTTTATTAAGTTAGTTGATTAGGAAGAATTTCATTAGTTAGGGAGTTCTATTGTAATTTAATCAATTTCATTTGATTATGATTATGACTTCTTAAGCAAATTAATATTAGTTAAAGTCGATTCCTGGTATATGTGGGTTCTCTTACTCTTTGCATGATTCATTTACTCATAACTCGAATTCTTGTTTCAGTTGCCCACCTTATTTTTGATCATAGATGGCAGACGAGTGTATACTTCCAGAAGAAATTCTTCACTACATATTTCTTCGGATGCCCACCAAACCTTTGTTGCAGCTTAAATGTTTATCAAAGCATTGGAACTGTGTGATTTCAAATCCAAGCTTTATGAAGGCAAGATCGCGTCGAATGATCCTTGCCCCTGCTTTGCCTCTTCACGCCATAGACATCTCTGTACAAGGAAACGACATGAATCATTCGATGATCAAGCTTCATTTTCCTTATGCAATGTTGGAAGATAAAGAGGTCACTATTGTCGGGTCATTCAATGGGATAGTCTTCTTAGTCCTTGAAAAAGCATACCGTCCGCATGAATTGATTCTCTACAATCCATTCACAGGAGCATTCAAGACAGTTCCTCGTCCACCATACTCTGATTACACCAACCACATGTATGGATTTGGTTATGGAACAATATTAGATGATTTAAAGATTATTAGAATAATGCGTTATGACTCTGCAAATAGTGGTTCGAGACTTTATGAAATATTCAGTCTTAAAAGCGGGTCATGGAGCAGTCCATCAGTGTTAATCGGGAAGTATCACTTTTTAAAGTATTCGGGTACTTTTGTTAATGGATATCTGTATTGGGTTGCTGCCAGAGATGATCATTGGCCAATTATAGTGGCTCTTGATATTAAGAAGATGGTATTTTCAGAGATACTAATTCCATCGGGATGTAACTGGAATTGTTTAGGTAGATTCAATGGGCGCCTTTCCATGATCTGCATTCGATCTAATGATTTTGAGTTATGGGTAACGAATGATCATGATTCTGGGAATTTATGGTCAAAAAAATGTTTGTCAAAATATACTTCCTTATCCGATCATGACAAGTCTTTCAACGTATTGTGTGTTTTGGATGACGGAAAATTGCTTGTGGTGCAGTATCCATCAAAACAGCTCATAGTCTACGACATGTTTAAAGAATCATATAAGGAGGTGAACACCTTGATAAGTTTTGGCCAATTAACTAACTTACAATCCATCGAATATCAAGAGAGTTCGATCTCACCAGCTGATATGTGTTCTACTTTGATATGATCATTCCCGGATTTGGTGTTGGGCAGCAGAAACAATTAATTATGATACTTTTAATTTTAATATCTTTGTGTAAATGTTCTTGGCTCTTTTTTGTTTTGCTTATGCGACGACTTGAAATGACTGGAAACTTTTTACATGATGGTTACTGGGTCGAGATTTGTATATAAGATTAGTAACATTAAATTCATTGCCCTTCCATGTATCCAAGATTCTGTGTATTCTGGATGATGAAAAACTTCTTATATGGGGCTCGGCAAACCAACTCATAATCTACGACATGTTGAATGAATCATACAGGAAGGTGAATGCCTTGACCAGTTGCGGCAAAATAGGGACACAAGAAGCCATGGAATATGAGGAGAGTTTGTTATCACCGTCTAATATGTGTTCTGGCTAAGATGATCCATCTGAACTTACTGGTAATATATTTACTTTCACTTAATTTTTACTTATTATTTTTAGTTTAGATATGAAAAGGAGACAAATTTGGTTATGATATTTCTTAGTTCGAAAACTTCATCTATGAACTTTTGGTTTTCTAGTTATGCACAAAGATCCATTGGCCATCATCCAAGCACTTACTTTTTATGCTCTTTTGATTGAATATATGGGATAACGCCATTAATCCCAACCTGTATACCATGACAGAGTTTTATGTGCCGTAGCGGCATCAGCGTGTGCTTGGATGCTTGCAAGTTTAATAATGATTGCATTTTACACCTTGTAATTAGTACTACTTGGAAAGATATGTGTTTTAATACCTAATAACATAAAACTTTTGACTTAGAAAGTCTTTTGGAATTGGTTCGTTTATATTTGATTCGAATCAACTAACTTAATTAGGTGAAGATTTTACTTGCTCAACTGAAATTGTTCTTAAACTCTAAAGCTTACCCATTTGAGATGCAAAATACTTGACTTTAAAGGGATGGCCATGTTTGACCAAAAACAGTGCCTACAAATTGTTCCCTTTTTGTGATGTGAGCCATCTTCAAAAGTTGATGAACTAACATTACATGGAACTAAAGCACCCACTATACAACTTGCCCACTAAATTTAATTCTATTCTTACTCTTCATATCTTTATGAACATAATAACTGGAAGAAAAAAAAAAAGTCAACTGTCAACTTTGGACTTTGACAGTAAGGTCCTCTATGTCAATTGATTCCTTCACCATTTCAACATTCTTTTGACAAGTACTCCCTTTTTCCTCACCATCAAAGCTAGCATGAACACTATACAGAACATATAAAAGCACTATAGCCGCGGAAAAGACTCCAAACCGAACATAAGAAGGTGAGTCGATATTTCCCAATAAGAATATGTTGAGAAAGATAGAAACACATGGTATCCATGGCATAAGTGGGACCCCCCAAAAATCAGGCTTCCTCGCTTGTGGGACCATGTAATCGAATAGTTGAACCAACACCACAGAGACCACAAAGCAAGCACCAAGCATGAAGCCTTTAGGTTTTCCGGGCGGTGCTAGCCACCATAGTAGAGTGAATATGATGCAAGTGAATGAAAAGCTTAATAAGAAGGACAATGTAGGCCAAGGGCTCGTCGTCTCTACTGAGACATAACGTCTATAAATGACCGCATTGGAGACCATAAAAAACACAAAGAGCGTGCCAATGGAAACAAGGTTGAGGAGGACATTTAGCTCAGTGAAAAGGGCTATCGCTGCCGTTAAAATCCCTAAAAATCATAAGCAATAAGTTAGATCATTTTCAAATAGAATGTCTTTAGTACCATATGAAAAGTTGATATAAGCAATCTTTGCAACTGTAAGCAAATATTGAAAACATATGATGATGTGGAAATGTAAAAATATTCATATAAAGATTAGAGTGGATCAAGAAGTCATTCTAGAAAGTTGGCTGGTGACTAATCAGAATTCAAGATATGGGAAGAGTCATGGTCAAACATATGAATTATTCAAAAATATTGGGATCCCATGCAATTTAGTGGTTGCAAAAGATAATAAAATCACAAGACCCACATGATTGGAGATAGGATAGGATTTAATTATGGGGTCACATATGCAAAACAACACAACTTTAGAACATGATTCTTGAAGAAAGTCTTCTTGTGACATGAATTAGGGCATATGCTTGGGTAACTAGTTATGTATGAGGATTCTTCCAATCAAGATTTACTTTCCTTTTCAAGATGCTTATCCTCCATTTGTAGATTACTAATAAAGTAATGTACATTGTCGCAATCATAAAATGGTATCACTAAAGTTTGATACGATATTTAATGGGTTGAGATACTTCATAATAGTGCAAAAGTCATAAGTTTAGATCTTAATTTTGAACATGCCAAATAAATTGTTCGTCGCACATGCAGGGACGTACCTAATAGATACACAACAAAAAAAAACTATAACAAATGTGGTTTCTTGAGTTTTTTCTTATGTAAAAGATAGGAAAGCAATGTGTTAACAATAATACCAAATGCATACTATTAGTATAAAACTTATATGGGAATGTCTAACCAATGCCCTAAGGGCATTGGATAAGACTTGTCTTTTTATGCATGGAGCCCACTCAAAGAGCATAAAAAGACACACAAAATATAATTTTTATTTAAAAAGTAACATGGACCCACATTAAAAGTCACAAAAAGACAAGTCTTATCCAATGCCCTAAAGGCATTGGTTAGACATTCCCAACTTGTATTTATGATCAAGATTGAATGTACTATAAACATAAAGGTAAAGATTTGTAGACTCAAAAATTGTCACCAACAATGTGTTTAGATTTTGGGCAGTGGAGTGGCCTAATGCTTTGTGCATAATCTGAATCCCAAGAACATGTATACTGTACTATTTGATTTATTTTTGTTGCAAAGTACAAGAAAATACCTCTGATGTACTATTATTAATAACCTATTTATGTTATAACCATCTATCCTATTAAAAAAAGCAACTTGGATCACAGAGTTCCAAGGTTTTTGAATACTATGTGTCACAATACTTTTTTAAAGTGTGAACATGACCATATGCTCCCCAACCGAAACGGATCATATGGGACCAATTTCCAATACGTACTACATTATATATATATATTCTCATACAATCTAAATATTTATTTTTTTTACCGACTAATGCATTGGTTTGAGCTCACTGCTATACAGATATAAACCGTTACTTACAGATTTTCTTCATGTTAAATATGTTATCGTATTCATACTCTAAATCATGAAAATAGACCCATAACTTAGTTCTACTGATATCATCAACCTATTAAGTATTAACCATTACTCATGCATATAGTTCCCATATTTCCTTGGATTAGTTCATTAGAAATTTCATATAAGAAAAAAGTTACCTAAAAATACTGAAGCGTTTACAGGTGTCGATGTCTTGGAATGGACCTTGGCAAACCATACAGGGACCACGCCAGACCTACCGATCACACAAATGTATCGAGCCTGACCCAACATCGCCACCAACAATGACGTTAGTATCCCGAAGCTGGCCCCAATACCGATTACATTCGTTACCCAATTGTATGCATTTGATTTGTCAATAAATGCACCTGTAAATGGAGATTCTGGATTTATCTGCAAAAATAACCAAACTTTTGCTACTTAACCTATATTGCATTATTTCATATGTTAAATGCTAGTGAGACAAATTGACTAAAAAGAAAATGTTGAGATAAGACAATGTGCTTTTTAGCAGTCAGTTGTGGCAAAAGGTCCTTATAAAAAAGAAAACCCATTTTTTCTCTTTAGAAAAGAGCCTTTATCTACAAATATTTGCCCAAAGGCCAAAAGCACCAAAAACCAATAAAAATTGTACAATTAGCTAAAGGAGAATAAGATATGCAATCTAATGATATAGCAACTTTTGAAGATGGACTATGATAGTACAATACAAAGTTACTCCAATATTTCAATATGTCCTACATTTCTGATATCGCAATAATCAGATAATACAATACGTACCAGGTCATACGGAAGTAGCATCGACATTGAAGCAGCCATCAAACAATACAAAACCGTAACAAGAATAACCGACCCCGAAACCCCGATAGGTATATCCGTAACAGGGTTTTTAACCTCTTCGGCCAAAGTCGAAACTGCATCATATCCAATATAACTCACATAAACAAGAGCCGCTCCGTTAAACACACCCGAAGCTCCATACGGGAAAAACCCACCCGGACGAGCCGGATCCGATGGCTGAGTAAAATTCTTAACATCACCTTTCCAAAACCCCATCATGATAACAAATATAATGAACATAATGTGAACTGATGTCAATATCATGTTCAATACCGAACTTTCTCGTGTGCTGTGAAAAACAAAACTATATTAGTATTATATATCGCTATTTTATGACTTAAACCCTATTAAATCCTGGATATATCCATGGACGGAACAAGAATACTAATTCATCAGGTGCATTTTACGAGAAATCGAGCATTTTTACACAAATTAACACATCCATGGTGCCCCGGACCTAGTGGGACCCACCCAGGTTCCGTCCCTGGATATATCATTATTTGAAATATTGGACTATAACTAACTAACCTGTAACATATGATTATAGTGAGAATTAGTATTATTAAGACCGCGATAATGTCAAGTTGGTTAAAACCATTTGGTAACGAGGGAAGTGTTATTCGCCATTTGGAGTCTGCGGAAACGCCTATTGCGGTTCCGAGATAAGTTGTGAAGCTTCGAGCTGCGGCCGCATTTGATAGAACGTAATCCATAACTAGATTAGCTCCTACCAAAAATGCCGTAAATTCACCTGAAACACATGCACATTTTGCATGAGATAAATAGTTGTCGTTTTAAAAAAAATAAAGATATATAACAAGTTATCAAAATGTAACTCATGCACTTTTTTATTTTTTTTACATTGCATATTTTAGTGTTACTTTTTACTTTTTACCATTAAATGGCATTAAAATCAGACAAATTTTTACTCTGAATAACATACGTGATTTTACGTTTGTTCATATACATTATACTTATTACCGATGTACGTTACATATACATATATACACTTATTTATTTATATTTACGTGTAAATTTATGTGACATTGACATATTGTTCATGGTGGTAAACAAAAAAGTGAAAATAACTTTTGCATTTCTTCGGTTTTTCACATACAAATGCTCACAGACACAAAACACACAATTTAAGGCAGACTGAAATATTTACCGGGAAAACCCTTTACCAAAAAAAAATAGACCGAAACATACCGAAAGTGACACGGATGTAGCTAAAGGCACCACCAGCAACGGGCATGTGGACCGCGAATTCGGTATAACAAAAAGCCGAAAGGAGAGCACAAAGACCAGCAATGGCGTAAGATAATATAACAGCAGGACCAGCTTTATCATGGCTAGCAGTACCACTAGTAACAAAAACACCAGCCCCAACCATTCCACCAATACCAAAACATACAAGATCATACCAACGAAGATTCCTCCTCATATCCGCTCCTGATCTGGAGCGGATACAGCTGGTTTCATCAAACGTGCTGGATACTGATCCAGCACGTCTGATGAGCCTGTTATGGACGTCCGAAAGGGCGTTCATGTATGATTTAAAGCTTGAGAAAGATGAGTTATTGTGGTCCATCACCTTTGGTATTAATCTAGTGTGTGTGTGTGTGTTTTAATGTAATGTTTTGTGTGTGTTATTTATGGCTAATATAAGGGGGGGTTTTATAGGATTATAGAAACAACATACACATACAATGTATTATGGTAGTTGTCAAAGTTTTTTATTTGCGGTCCCTATAAAATCAACTTTTGTATTGTGGGTCCTTTATGTTTTACATTTAGATAAGCATTAGTAGTATTGCATACTTTTTCATCATTTCCAAAAGGTGGAAACTTTTATTTGTTGATGATATATACGCCCCACAAGGCACCATGGAATCAACTAAGAAGATAGTTGTGATTTGACGTATATATATTTGGTATGGCGACTTTATATACCGGCCAATCGTGTGAATTCCGAGTGGGTAAACTTCGTCGTTACAGTACTAAAAAGATATATCGTTTGATAAAATGCTTCCCGGATAAGTTTATGCTGTAAAAAATTGCGGAGTATATCTCTTAGTTTCCTAATTAGGAAATTTAATCTCTGTTGCAGATCGAATCATATTGATATGTTCAGAGCCTTGTTGTGGACGCTTAGACTCGGATGGCCATTGTTTTGATACTATAAGGTGATTTGCAAGCTCAAAAGAAAAGTTAAAGATTTTCCGTAAAAGGATCAGATGCAGTGCCACATATAATGTACTTATGTACCAATTTAGGAATACTATGTAGTCATGCTATATCGACCTAAATATGCTCTAAACTATTGAAAAACCTTTATGTATCTTTTTGGTTTGAACATGCAACTCAAGTGTAGTTTTGCTGTTAAGTGGTTTAAAAAGTATACCTCATAGTTTTTTTATGATGTTGTATCCATCCACATTGGTTCAAAGCAAAGCTCGAGAAGCTAGCTTGTGCATACAAATATATAGCTTATAGATTTAAATTATCTCATAACGATGATCGAAGATATTAGCTGTCTCGCCAACTTTTTACTAAATTTGGAAGCTAAAACCATTAATAGAACGTACACCTAGTCATCGCAGTGATGCTACAACCAGAACCACAAATGAAGGTTGCTTACACTCCATCCATATCAATGTCAGGCATTGATTCTAAAAGTCGTTTTACCTTTCATTATTGGGTTAATGGCATGTAATAGCAACATACTTTCCCATTTATTCCAGAACCCAAAATAATGCAATAATACCCATCCAACTTTCAAATTTTGTTTCATTATCATATGTTTCGTTTGAACCGTTAGTTCTTTTGACTAACGATCATTTGTAATTAACTCAAGAATATGTTTTTCTTATGATTTCATACGTTTTCATACGTTTCTATCCGTTTTTATATGTTTTCGCCCGTTTTCATTACGTTTTTTTTTGCACCATTAGTCCTTTTGACTAATGACCATTTTTAATTAACTCAAAAAAATGTTTTTCTTACGTTTTCTTATATTTTCATACGTTTTCATCCGTTTTCATAAAAACGGACGAAAACGTTTAAAAAGGAACAAAAACGTATGAAAACGTAAAAAAATGGGCGAAAACATGTAAAAACGGATAGAAACGTATGAAAATGTAAGAAGCAGTGTTGTAAAAATCGGCCATGGCGGCCGATATGGCTGCGCCATGGCGGATTTCGGTGGTCCACCGCCACGATATTTCCATATCGGTCTAACTTGGCGTTTTGGTCAAAACTGGTCAAAATCTTTCAAAAATCGGTAAAAATCGGAGCTTGGCGGTCAAAATCGATCAAAAATCGGCCTTGGCGGCGGTCGGTCAATGCCGGTCAACTTCAGATCTAGGGTTTTTTTTTCAGATTCACGCCGGTCAACGCCAGATCTAGCCTAGATCTAGGGTTATTTTTCATATTCCTTTATAATTTATGGTCTCCGCCATGGCGCCGCCAAGACCGATATGGCGGATTTCGGGAGTCGACCGCCACGGTACCGCCGAGCGATATTTACAATCTTGGTAGGAAGACGTATGAAAACGTACGAAAAACATATTTTTGAGTTAATTACAAACGGTCGTTAGTCAAAACGACTAACGGTGCAAACAAAAACGTAAAAAAAACGGGCGAAAACATATAAAAACTAGATTGAAACGTATGAAAATGTAAGAAAATGTATGAAAACATAAGAAAACCCTATTTTTGAGTTAATTACAAATGGTCATTAGTCAAAAGGACTAACGGTGCAAACAAAACGTATGATAATAAAACAAAATTTGAAAGTTGGAAGGGTATTATTGTATAATTTTGGGTTCGTATCTGATAGTGGAACAAATGAGAAAGTATGATAATGAAACAAAATTTGAAAGTTGGATGGGTATTATTGTATAATTTTGGGTTCGTATCTGATAATGGAATATATGAGAAAGTACGTTGTTATTACATGCTATTAACCCTTCATTATTTGCTCTATTCTAACGACAATCAAATTCTAGTTCATAAAATAATGGATAACAAGAAGTTTGAACATGTATTTAAGAGTAAACTGCAAAATATGTTTGCAAAATTTCACCACCTACATTCTTGTCAGAAAAGTTGAGACTTTTATATTCTTCTATTAAAAAAGACGTTAGAACAATGCATCATTAGAGACAAATGATGCAAAAAGTTCTCCGTTATGTGCTAACGTGGGTCTAATATGAAGAATATTTTTATCTTTTTACTTATAACGTGGATGTATTTTACAGTTTACTCATGTATTATTATTATTATTATTATTGTTATAATTATTATTATTATTTTAAGTTATTATATTTTTATTTTTACACTTGCTATTATTTTATTTTTTATTTTTGTTTTAATATTATTACTATAATTAACTTCCCATCTTTTTCAACTTAAACCCTCTTTCTTCATCTTAATAAACCAAAAACACACAAAAACTTTTTTTTTTTTTGGCAAATGATTAAAAAAGTATCATACTTGACACTATTGCCTCTTGTGTGTAACGAACAAAATTTTTGATTTTGTTGGTACTTTTCTTTCAAATTCGTACTTTTTAAGGTACTATGTGATATTTTTGCCCTTTGGGGAAAATTTTCTATTAGTTAAGAGGGGCAAAAATGTCCAAAAATTTCGCAAAATACCCTAAAAAGATGAATTTGAAAG